>PVKP010006878.1:0-21261 GCA_004027715.1 Plecturocebus donacophilus | reverse complement strand
TGTCCTATTTTTTTCTGAAATGTGTGCCCTTGCACAGAAAAAGGAAAAAATATGATGTTTCTGTTATAATGCCTATTTTTTTGTAAAGGGATTATAGGTGATTTTTTTGTTTTTGTTAAAAATTTTTATAGGATGCATAGGTTGCTTTAATAATCAGAAAAAATAAACTACTTCTATTTTGATAAAGCAAAACATGCATCAATTTGTAACCCAATGCTAGTTAATAAAAGTTTACATTACTAACTTGGGTAAAAGCCACAGTGACACCAACAGAATCTCTTTTAAATATATTATACCCTAGATGCATGCTTCAGTCTAGGAATAAAAACAGTTTTACTTTGAGATCAATTCTGAATTTCCCAATGAAGAAACTGCCACTCAATTATGCAGAAACACTGTTTGGTGCATCTTTATTAACAGCACAATTATCCTTCTCTTCAATTTTTTTCTTCGCACTTCTTAAGTTCCAGAACAATCCACCACAAGATAATAATTTCATTGTCTGCAATGGGCTCCTGTGTAATGCGGCTTATTCACATGAAATGTGAATTCACATGAAACTGAGGAGGGAAAATCTTTAAAACCAAAATAAACACAACTTATTTCCTGCTGGAATTTTAATCCTCTCTGCAGGGCCATTAGTACATAGCCTTGCTAGAGTCTAGTGGCGTTTGACCTAATTTGGCCCAAGTCCTGAGCTCGGGGACTGGATGCTGAGAAATTCTGCGGAGACCTTCTGTTTCTCATTTACACCATCTACAAATGTGAAAGTAGAGCACTTTAAACATGGGTTCAGAAACTGCATATTGAAAATTTTAAGTGCATAGACAAGGTAATTATCATCTTATTTATTTTAACAAAATAAGAAAGACTCTTGGCATTTTGTAACTCAGAAGTCCTCTGTATACTGGAACTACAGCTGTATAGTTTGCAGAGATGAGAAAGCTGACAATGGAGTAAATTCAGTAGTTTTCAGGAAAACTACTTGGTGCACATGGTATTATTACTGATTGAATTTTTCTAAGTGATGCCTTAACTGTGTGATGGAAGAATTTAATAAAGGGAAGGCTGAAAGTAACATGGCTTTTTAAGATGTAGTTTCAATTGTATTCATATTTCTAGAACATTGACTACTATGTATGTACTAAAAGGAAATTCCTCATGCCTCATGAAAAAATAAATTTTGTGTGCAACCAATCTTGGCCAACATTTATTTAAAAATGTCTGTAGCTTAGAGTCAATTCTCTGTATCTGTGAGAACTTACATTAATTTTTAGAGACAAATAATTAAAGGATTAGCTTAATTTTAATTATTCTTAATGGAGCCATGCTTTTTCTAATGTGCAGATTTCTTCTTCTTTTTTTGTTTTAAATGGAGTCTTGCACTGTCTCCCAGGCTAGAGTACAGTGGTGCAATCTCAACTAACTGCAGCTTCCGCCTTCTGGGTTCAAGTGATTCTTCTGTCTCAGCCTCCTGAGTGGCTGGCATTACAGGTGCATGCACCATACCCAGCTAAGTTTTGTATTTTTAGTAGAGATAGGATTTCAGCATGTTGGTCAGGCTGCTTTCAAACTTCTGACCTTGTAATCCACCTGCCTCAGCCTCCCAAAGTGCTGGGATTACAGATGTGAGCCACCTCACCCAGACTGGAATTTTTTTTAATCAGGCAATTTACGAAATTCTACAGGATAGCTAACATTTATCAATTTACATGTGAATAAAATCTGTAGTTATTTGGAATATAAGGAAGATAATAAACAGTGCTTCCAGGAAAACCCAGAGTACAGCTACTCTTCAAACACAAAACTATTTTTTGACTAAACTGTATGCCAGTTGGTGCAGCAGATTTGCAATGAAAAGTTTGCTTGTATTAAACTTAAAAATTTGTTTTTGACGCAATTTTAAAATTGCTATTTTAAAAATTAATATATATTCAAATAAGCTTTTTCATACTCGAATTGAGATGTCATTAGAAAAAAATTTATTTTGTAAATTCTATAAGTTTTTAAATACTTTTTTTTTACATCATAGATATAATGATAACTGCAAAGCTTTAAGTCAAACAAAAATTTTTAAAATTTTCTAGGTCTGTGAAATGTGTAAGTTTGAAATAATTTCTCCTCCTTTGCTTAAAATGTAATGTAACCCTGTTCAGCTTTTCTGAATTCTGCACTAACTTCTAATCTTCTGGGATTTGCTTATTTGTAGCAAATGCAGCTTCTTTGTTTGGAAAACAGAGTTTATGATGATTTATGAGAAACACACAGGTTTCTAGATCACGCCACAGGGCTACTTTAATGGCTATAGATGAACTGAATTTTCTATAAAAGCCAATAAAGATAGAAAAAGGAAAGAAAAAAGGGAGGAGAGAATATTTTATATTTTCCTGATACTTATATAATTCTTAACAAATGATTAAAAATATCTGATAAGTTCCAAATATAGAATGAATTGTTTATCCCCTAATTGTTACATGTTTCCATTAGCTTTGCAATAAACAGGATATTTTTCTTTTTTCTTTCCCTCCTTTGTGCATCGTTATCAGAAATTCTGTTAAACCAGCCTAAAGATAACCATGAAATATCTTCTCTAAGTAAACTGGCTTTGTCTTACCAGAACATTACCATTTTAAGACTGTGTTAGTCAGGGCTGTTATGGTTTACAAATTGGGCAAAATGCCAGTCCTGGTCCTTGCACCAAATGTTAGAAACGCTATCTCTTAGGGTGGAGTTACTGTGGGTGAGTCCATGCGTTAATCAGTTGAAGTGGAAGAAACTTGGAATGAGCTTAGGGAGAGAGCAATCTCCATTTGTTTCCAAAATGTATTAGCTACCTGCATGATGGGCACATTTCCAAACCTTCAGGCAGGAATCCTTGGACAAGGACTTTTACGAATTGGTGCCCCATGACTGGTAACTACTTTTGAGAGACTATGATGGGGTGAGACAGAAGCTTGACTTACTGCTGCTTTAATCTTCAACTGCTGGGAAAATGTACTCTGCATACAAAGAAAGGACAATGTTTTTTCCAGATCATTGTAAAACAGTAATGGTTTAATAGTTTCCTCTATGGGTCACAGATATGCTTCACAAGAATTAAGTTTTCTGTCTACATAGGGCCTGATGAAACTCTCTTGTTTTTATCTCTCTAGCTCTTTTGTCTGAAACTACAAACCTCAATTACATATCTGCCATGTACAAGGTAGTATGAGTAGATTTAAAGACAGTTACACCATGGTTGCTATCCTAGAAAATGTTCACAATTTAGACAGGGGGATAGGGCAGACACTGTAATGGGGGATCCCCAAACCACTCCCAGTTTTGGTGATTTGCTAAGAGAAATCACAGTGTGCAGTATACAGTCATATTCACTGCTATTATTGATTACAGTGAAAGGATACAAAGTAAAATTTACAAAAGCAAAAGGTGGATGGGGCAAAGTCAAGAGGCAGACACAAGCTTCCATAAGTCCTCTCCAGTGCAGTCACCAAGGATGTGCTTAATTTCTCCAGTGATAAGTTGTGACAATGTGCCTGAAATGCCTACCAGGGAAAATCATTCAGGACACAGTGCCCAAGGTTTTCATCGGAGGTAAGTCAAGTAGGCACCCCCTGCCTAGCACATTCCAAAATTCCCATTTCCTAGAGGAAAGCAGGTGTTCAGTGTTAACTACACTCTTCGCAAAGTTTGGGTGCAGTGAGCCACTCTTCTTATCTAGGAATGGCAGCAGTGTTTCTGAAATCCAAGTTTCCAGATGCCAGTCAAGGGCCAAGATTGCAAGCAGGTTTTTCTAAGGGTAGCCATTTCAGGCCTTCTATATTATCTATTTTCTGCGCAAAACCATATTGTTTTAATTTTGTGAGGCTGAGGTGGTCAAATCACTTGAACACAGGAGTTTGAGACCAGCTTGGGCAACAAGGCAAAACCCTGTCTCTATGAAATATACCAAAAATTAGCCAGGCATGGTGGCACATGCCTGTAGTCCCAGTTACTTGGGAGGCTGAGGTGGATCACTGGTGAGGATCACTGGAACCTGGGAGTTTGAAATTGCAGTGAGCTGTGATCATGCCACTGCACTCCAGCCTGGGTGATGAACTGAGACTCTCTCTCTCTCTCTCTCTCTCTCTCTCTCTCTCTCTTTCTCTCTCTCTCTCTGTCACACACACACACACAAATGAATTAAATAAAAGCAAAACTAAGAAACCATTCAAAAAAACTAAAAACAGTATAGTAATTAAGTAAAAGAGAAATACATGAGGAACTATTGGCAGTAGGAGAAGTATGTAGAGCAATGTAGCAGAATAATGAGTTTAAAAATAGACTCAGAAGTTTCAGGGTAATAGGGAAAAGAATAGTCTTTCAATAAATGGTGCTGGAATAATTGAACATTTGTATGCAAAATTAAGACATCCCTTCTTACCTAGTACCATATATAAAAATAAAATGAATGAGACCTCCATATAAGAATTAAAACAATAAAATTCCCAAAAAATTTCATGAGAAAAATTTTCTGACCTTGTTTAGGCAAAAATTCCTTAGCAAGAAATGCTAAGAAATAAATGAACTACTAAAGAAAAACGATAACTTGGACTTCATCAAAATCAAAACTTCTGCTCTTGAAAGACACTGTAAGGAAAATTGAAAAGGCAGATCACTAGAATTGCAGAAAATAGTAGCAAACACACAGCAATATGTATATTGTGCAGGAAAACTTTCCTTAGAAATTTACAACTCAAGAAGACAATGCAATTAAAAATGTGCAAAAGAAGAGAAGAGAGAAGAATCAAATAGACACAATAAAAAATGATAAAGGGGATACTATCACTGATCCTACAGAAATACAAACTACCATCAGAATATACTATATGCACTTATCCACAAATAAACTAGAAAATATAGAAGAAATGGATAAATTCCTGGACATATACACCCTTCCAAGACTAAACCAGAAAGAAATTAAATCCCTGAATAGACCAATAATAAGTTCTGAAATTGAGGCAGTAATTAATAGCCTACCAACTGAAAAAAAAAAAAGCCCAAGACCAGATGGATTCACAGCTGAAATCTACCAGAGGTACAAAGAGGAGCTAGTACAATTCTTTCTGAAACTATTTAAAACAATAGGAAAAGAGGGACTCCTCCTTAACTCATTTTATGAAGCCAGAACCATCCTGATACCAAAACATGGCAGAGACACAAAAACAACAAAAAATTTCAGGGCAATATCCTAGATGAACATCCATGCGAAAATCCTCAGTAAAATACTGGCAAACCAAATCCAGCAGCACATTAAAAAGCTTATCCACCATGATCAAGTTGGCTTCATCCCTGGGATGCAAGGCTGGTTCAACATACTCAAATATATAAACATAATCCATCAAATAAACAGAACCATTGACAAAAACCACATGATTACCTCAATAGATGCAGAAAAGGCCTTAGATAATATTCAACATCCCTTCAAGCAACAAACTCTCAATAAACTAGGTATTGATAGAACATATCTCAAAATAATGAGAGCTATTTATAACAAACACACAGCCCATATCATACTTAATGGGCAAAAGCTGGAAGCATTTCCTTTGAAAACCAGCACAAGACAAGGATGCCCTCTCTCACCACTCCTATTCAACATAATATAGGCAGTTCTGGCCAGGGCCATCAAGCAAGAGAAAGAAATAAAGGAAGAGAGGAAGTCAAATTGTCTCTGTTTGTATTCAAATAGGAAGAGAGGAAGGCAAATTGTCTCTGTTTGCAGATGACATGATTTTATATGTAGAAAACAGCATCATCTCAGCCCAAAAACTTCTTGAGCTCATAAGCAACTTCAGCAAAGTCTCAGGATACAAAGTCAGTGTGCAAAAATCACTAGCATTCCTATATACCAACAATAGACAAGCAGAGAGTCAAATCATAAGTAAACTCCCATTCACAACTGCTACAAAGAGAATAAAATGCCTTAGGTATACAACTTACAAGGAATGTGAAGGACAACTTCAAGGAGAACTACAAACCACTGCTCAAGAAAATAAGGGAGGACACAAACATGGAAAAACATTTCATGTTCATGCATAGGAAGAATCAATATTGTGAAAGTGGCCATACAGCCCAAGGTAATTTATAGATTCAGTGCTATTCCCATCAAGCTACCGGTGACTTTCTTTGCAGAATTAGAAAAAAAACTACTTTAAATTTCATATGGAACCAAAAAAGAGCCTATATAGCCAAGACAATCCTAAGCAAAAAGAACAAAGCTGGAGACATCATGCTACCTATCTTCAAACTATACTACAAGTCTACAGTAACCAAAACAGCATGATTCTGATACCAAAACAGATATATAGACCAATGGAACAGAACAAAGACCTCAGAAATAACACCACATATCTACTACCATCTGATCTTTGACAAACCTGAGAAAAGCAATAGGGAAAGGATTCTCTATATAATAAATGGTGTTGGGAAAACAGGCTAGCCATGTACAGAAAACTGAAATGGGACCCCTTCCTTATAGCTTTTACAAAAATTAAGATGGATTAAAAACCTAAATGTAAGACCTAAAACCATAAAAGCCCTAGAACAAAACCTAGACAATACCATTCAGGACATAGGCATGGGCAAAGACTTTGTAACTAAAACACCAAAAGTAATGGCACAAAAACCGAAATTGACAAATGGAATCTAATCAAACTAAAGAGCTTCTGCACAGCAAAAGGAAGTATCATCAGAGTGAACAGGCAGCCTACAGAATGGGAGAAATTGTTTGCAATTGATCCATCTAACAAAGGTCTAATATCCAGAATCTACAAGGAGCTTAAATTTACAAGTAAGAAACAAACAACCCCATGAAAAATGGACAAGGGATATGAACAGACACTTCTCAAAAGAAAACATTTATATGGCCAATAGACATATGAAAATAAGCTCATCATCATTGGTCATTAGAGAAATGCAAATCAAAACCACAATGAGATATTATGCCAGTGAGAATGCCAATTATTAAAAAGTCAGGAAAAACAGAGGCTGGTGAGGCACTGGAGAAATAGGAATGCTTTTACACTGTTTGTGAGAGGATAAATTAGTTCAACCATTGTGGAAGACGGTGGTGATTTTAAAAGCAGAAATACCATTTGACTAGCAATCCCATTACTGGGCATATACCCAAGGGATTATAAATTAATCTATAAAGACACATGCACATGTATGCTTACTGTAGCACCATTTACAATAGCAAAGACATGGAACCAACCCAAATGCCCACCAATGATACACTGGATCAAGAAAATGTGGCACATATACACCATGGAATATTATATAGCAGTTAAAAAATAAGTTCATGTTCTTTGCAGGGACACAGATGAAGCTGGAAGTTATTATTCTCAGCAAACTAACACAAGAACAGAAAACCAAACACCCTATGCTCTCACCTATAAGTGGGAGTTGAACAGTGAGAACACATGGACACATGGAGGGGAAAATCACATACTGGGGCCTGTCAGGGTTTGGGAGGCAAGGGGAGGGAGATCATCAGGACAAATACCTAATGCATGTGGGGCTTAAAACCTAGATGATGGGTTGATAGGTACAGCAACCATGGCGCATTTATACCTATGTAACAAACCTGCGTGTTCTGCACATGCATCTCAGAACTTAAAACAAAAATAGTGCAAAAGATTTAGCTTCACATAAGAAGATATAAGAATGTGAATAACCACATGAAAAGTTGTTAATGTTATTAGTCATGAATATGCAAATTAAAGCTAAATTGAATTACCACTTTACATCCACCTGAATGGTTAAAATTAAAGATTCACATTAGCAAGTGCTGAGAAGGATCCAGAGAAACTGGAACATTTATACTCTGCTGGTGGGGTTGTAAAGTAGTATAACCACATGGAAAACAGTCCGGCAGTTTCAGATAAAGTTAAAAATATATATACTATCCAATCCAGAAATGTTACTTCTATTTATTTACCCAAGAGTAATGAAAACATATATCCAAATGAAGACCTGTATGCAAGTGTTCATAGTTACTGTATTTGTAATAGAAAGAACTAGAAGAAACCCAAATGTTCACTTGGCAAGTGGACAAAAAATATGATTTATTTACACAATAAAATATTACTCAGTAATGCTGAGAAATTTCAGTTGACAAAACAATACAAATGAATCTCACAAGCATTAGGATGAATCAAAGAAGCCAGAACCAAAAGACTTCATGATATATGATTCCATTTATATGGCATTGTGGAAAAGACAACATTTTAGAGTCAGAAGTAAGATTGTTGACTGGAGTCAGGGGTGAGGAGAAATTATGGTTATATAAATATAAATATAAAATTATATATTTAAAAAAGTGATGAATTTTACAGGTATTTGTCAAAAATGCTTTAGATTATACAAATATTATTGTCAAAAATATGCCTTGTACTACAGGAATGTATATTATACAAACATTTATTACATATAAATATCATCTTATGTTTCAGAATGTAAAAAAATGCAAGAGTTGTCATATTGCAGCATATTGTTAATTCAGAAATTGGTCACATATACACTTAAGGCTCGAAGAGTTCAGAGCAAAGAGATCACCACAGTGCCTGTGCTACAGAGGATTTCAGTCCAGAAAATAAACTTGAGTTGTATTCTAAGGAATGAGAAAGCCTCAGAGGGGGAAAGTGGAAGAGAGAGATCATTCTGCCTCATATTCCTCCAAATATTCTCCACACTTCTAAAGAGAGCTCTTTGGATAATCCCACAAACTAAGGCAAGTCACTCTCCTTCCACAAATCCACAGTCATTCTCCATTACCATGAGGAACCCATCCAAACTTCTCGGCATGGCATGCGTAGTGCTGATGACTTAGCTCCTGTCCATCTTGAGGCCCATTTCCAACAACACTGCCTTCACTTCCTAAATTATCAGTAAGTCAACATGCCCAATCAGCAGCTCTGCCTGGGCCCTGCTCAGAGTATCAGTGTGCCAGCCTCCAGGCTAGAGAGCTTGGGAAGGCAGAAAAGACAAAACTGCTGAGTCAGAATCCTTGGTAGAAAATGAGACAGATTGTTTAGCCAGGTATTCAGAATGGCATCAAAAAAGACAATGAGTCCTACAATGTGGACCTCTAGAGAGAATTTTGGCTCAGAGGCTTTTAGCAGGAACTCCATTAATAAAACAAGTGTACTGGAGGAGGGTGGAGCTATGAGCCTAAAGATCAATTCAAAAATTCCTGGTCCAGGTCAGCACAGCAGAGCCATTCAAACCCAGAGAGTGAGGCAGTATAGCCCAGTGGCTAACAGCACAATTTCCAAGACTCTGAACTCCACCTTTCCACTCTAATGACTATGCTATGTTGGGCAAGTAATTAACCTTTCAAAGCCTCAGTTATTTTAAACTGTATAGTGATTAAGTGCAATAATGCATATGAAACTAATAACACAATGATGGGCAAATAGCAAGTTCTGAGTAAATGATGTCCACAAGTGTTAAAAAGAGTGAAGCAACTTGAGTACTTCTTTACTTTAGAAAGGGCATTTGAAATGCAGGAAATTCCTAAACTCACCTGTGGAGAATGGGATAATGTAGCAGTCAAATGAATTAATGTTACATTTAGATTATGTAAAACTAGAACAATGAACAAGAAACAATGAGCTACAAAGCTTAGATGAATCACTTTACCTCTGTGGACCTCAGTTTTTTGTTTGTTTAGTTTTTTTACCTATAAATCTGGATTTGATGATATTTTACAAACCTTCCAGCTCTAACATGTTATGACTCTATAAAATGAGACGGATTGTTGAATTATGACAAGAGTACTCTTTCATTTCATATGACCTTAGAAAAGAATGATGCCCTCAGATGATCTGACATTTTCCAGCTCTAAGTTGCTTCATTAATTTAGGATTGAAGCAATAACATAGGATTGACAGTGAAATTGAAATTGAAATGAGCACATAAATAATGTAGAAATGTATTAATTTGGTATAGCAAAGTTTGGGATAATAGTTTTGCTGGAGAATATTTATGCAGTGGTTAAAAGCATACTGAATAAGTTCTAAAGGGGGTATTCAGCAAGGAAGATGTCTAGGATGTGACTTCACAAGACGGTATGATGGGAACTTTTTACTGTCATGCCTTGCAGAAGCATCAATCTTGACAACTACTCACACATAGAGTATCATCGTGGGAGTCCAGGAGTCCTGTAGGGAAGTTCCAACACACTGTTGGAGCAAAACATCCAAGAATAGATACGTTGAAGAGAGTAAAAAGAACATTTTCCCTTTACCTGCATTACATGTCCCCCAAGGTGGCTCTGTTGAGTGCCAAGAGAGAACTCTTTGACCTATAATTTCTCTGACAGGAGAAAGTGAGAGCATAGTGAGTGAGCACCCAGCTTCCCCAGATGTCCAGAATACTGCTCAAGAGGCCCCTTTTTTCCCCCTCATCTTACCCAGAAAACTGAGAATGAATTAGGAGAGGCTGGAAACAGAACAGACGGGACACAAACCCCAACTGCTCCACCAACTTCCTCAGGAACTTCATTCACAAGCCACTTAGGGCACCTCATCTGTGGACCCTCCAGTTAGCCCATTGGCACTCCAAATATTTCACATTTCTCACCTCCCTTGCCCCCAGGATCGTTCCTCTAGTGTAACTTCCCTGAGATTACATTTATATCTTGTAAAGCTAGGAAAAGGAACAAGGAAAAATTGTTCCCTGAGTGTGTTCTCATGAAGGTGAGTGCACGTATCTCATAAAGACAACCAACTCAGCTCTGTAGGATTGGAAAAAGCCACACAAACTTAAGAATTTCAAGGCACCACCGGAGAAAGCAAACAAGAGGCTGTCAACACCTGGTTTGGCTTCGTGTGACCTAAAGAAGACAGAATCTAAATTCATCCCCAAGAGGAACAAGATGTATGGAGAAGGAACACTCATAGGAAAGATCTGAGCTAGTCTCAGAATCCCTAGCTGGGCTAATTGGTGGTGAAGGTGTTTCTCTCCTGAAGCCAGTCAATAAGAACTGAAGGAGATGACTCTTCTTCAAACATGAAGATAGCAATGCAAGACTTTAAGGAACATGAAAAATCAAGGAAACATGGTACCATATAAGAGCCAAAATAATTAATTTAAGTAATTAATCCCACAGAGATGGAGACCAGCAAATTGCCTGGCCAAAAATTCAATATAATTGTTTCACAGAAACTCAGTGAGCTAGATGAGTTTAGATATCTCAACAAAATAAAAAAAATGTGTAAAAAGTGAAAAGTTTAATAAAAATATATAAATCATAAAAAGATCAGAAATTCTCAAGCTGAAAATATAATGAATTAATCTGAAAAATGCAATAGAACATGAAAAGCCGACTTCATCAAATAGAAAAAAAATCTGTGAACTTAAAGATAGGTCACTTGTATTCCATCAGAGGAGAAAATGGAAAAGAGAATGAAAAAGAATCAAGAAAGCTTATGGGATTTATGATACACCATCAACAAAGCTAACTTTTGTGTTATGAGTATTCCAGAAGGATAAGGAAGAGATAAAGGGGCAGAAAACTTATTTAAAGAAATAATGGCTTAAAACTTCCCAAATCTGGGGAAAGATACTGACATCCAGGTTTTTGAAGCTTAGAAGTCTCTAAATAGAGTCAACTTTTAAGAAGCCTTGACCAAGATATATTAAAATCAAAGTGTCCAGAATTAAAGAGAATTTTGAAAACAACAAAGGAAGGTGGCTCATAACACACAACAAAAGCTTCATTAGGCTAGCAACATATTTATTTAGCAGAAATTTTGCAGTATAGGAGAAAGTGAGACAATATATTCAAAGTGCTAGAAGTTAACAAATTGTCAAGTAAAAATACTTTATCTGACAAAGCTGTCCTTCAGAAATAAAGGAGAGATAAAGACATTCCCAGACAAATAACAAATGCCAAGGGTTTCATCACTGCTGGACCTGACTTATAAGAAATGCTACAGGGTATTATTCAGGCTGAAATAAAAGACTGTTAATTAGCAACATGAAAATATATGAAAGTATAAAACTCACTAGTAAAGATAAGTATATAGTTAAATTCAGAGTACTTTAATACTGTAATGGTGGTGTGTAAATTTTGTTTGAGATGATGAAAATATTTTGAAAGTGAATAGTGGTGATGGTTTTCCAACATTGTTAATGCATTTGATGCCACTCAATTGAATCGTTAAAATTGTTAAAATTAGAATGTGATATTATGTATATTACACCACAATAAAAACAACTTTAAAAATGTTTAAAAATTACTTCTAGTATAAAGATTAAAAGCAGAAAAGTATGCAAAACAACCATTAGCTGCAATAATTTGTTGTATATGCAATACAAAAATGTAAATTGTGACATCAAAAACATAAAATATGGGGAAGAGTAGGGACAAAAGTGTAGTTTTGGGATGAGATAAAAAAGTTACTAGATTAAAATAGACTGTTATAATTATATAATGTTTCCTGTAAGCCTTATGTAACCACAAAGCAAAACATATAGAGGCACAAAAGAGAAAGAGAAAGAAATCAATGCATACCACTACAGAAAATTATCAAAACACAAAGTTAGACAGCAAAAGAAGAAAAAAGGAACAGAAGATATACAATACAGCCAGAAAACACTAAACAAAGTGACGATAGTAAGACCTTATCTTTCAATCATTATGTTAAATGTATATTGATTAACTTCTCTCATCTAAGGACATGGAGTGGCTGCACATAAAAAAATAAGACAAAAATCAACTATATGTTGCCAATAAGAGACTCACTTGAGCTTTAAGACAATATATAGAATGACAGTGAAAGGATAGAAAAAATATTCTATGAAAATGGAAACCAAAAAAAATTGGGGTACCTATATAATTAATATAAGTGTCAGACAAAAAAGATTTTAAGTACAAAACTATCACAAGAGACAAATAAGGTTATCATATAATTATAAAGCAGTCAATTTATCAAGAGGATAGAACAATTATAAGTATATATGGATCCAACATTGGAATAACTAAATATATAAGACAAATATTAAAAGAGCTGAGGGGATAAATAAATGGCAATACAAAATAGTAGGCTTCGATTCTCCACTTTCAGCAATAGAATAGACTATTCAGACAGAAAACTAATAAGGAAATATTGGATTGGTACTACACTTTAGATGAAATAGAGCTAACAAACATATTTAGAAGATTCCCTCCAACACAACAGAATACATATTATTCTCAAGAGTGCATGGAACGTTTTCCAGAATAAATCACATGTTAAGCCATCAAACAAGTATTAAATTTAAGAAGACTGATATCATATGAAATATGAAATATTGTTTTTGACCACAATGATATAAAACTAGAAATCAATACCTTAAGGCAAACTAGAAAATTCACAAATACGTGGAAATTAGATAATACACTTCTGAACAACCAATGGGCCTAAGAAGAAATCAAATGGAAAATGTTTTAAAACCTTGAGAAAAACTAGGGTAGAAATATATTAAAACTGATGAGATGCAGCAAAAGCAGTTCTAAGTGGAAAGTTTATAGTAATTAATGCTTACATGAAGAAAAAAAGGATCTCAAACATTTATCCTAATTTTACATCTCAAGAAAGTTAACTAAGCCCCATGTTAGTATGGAAAATATAATAACAAAGATCAGAGCAGAGATAAATGAAATAGAGACTGGTAAAACAATAGAAAAAAATTAAAAACCAAGACCAGATGTTTTGAAAAGGTAAACAAAAATCAACAAATCTTCAGATAGACTTAAAAAAATGGAAGACTCAAATAACACTAGAAATGAAACAGGAGACATTACAACTGCCACCACAGAAATACAAAGGATGACAGACTACTATGAATATTTTATGCCAACAAATTGGATACACTAAAATAAATGGATAATTCCAAGAAACATATATCTTAGCAAGACTAAATTATGAAAAAACAGAAAACCTTAATAGATCAAGTATAAATAAGAAGATTGAATCAGTAATCAAAAATCTCCCAACAAAGAAAAGTCAAGCCCTGATCGCTTCAATGTTGCATTCTACCAAGTATTTAAAGAATTGACATCAATTCTTCTTAAATTCTTCCAAAAAATTGAGGGGGAGGGCAAACTTCCATATTCATTTAATGAGGCCAGCATTACTCTGATATCAAAGCCAGACAAGAACACTGAAAAAAAAGAAAGAAAAAGACGTGTCAATACCCTGATGATAATAGATGCAAAAATCCTCAACAAAAAACTGGCAACAATTCAATGCCAGATTATATCATATACCATGATCAAGAGCTATCTATACCTGGGATTCAAGGATGGTTCAATATACATATATCAATAAATGTGTATACCACATTCACAGAATAAAGCTTAAAATTATATGATTATCTCAATAAATGCAGAGAAAGCATTTGACAAAATTCAATATTCTTTCAACAAATTAGTTACAGAAGGAATGTATCTCAACACAATAAAGGTCATAATGAAAAGCCCAAGCTAACATCATCATACCAAATGGTAAAAAGCTTGAAGTGTTTTCCTTAAGATGTTAAAGCGTTTCTTTAAGACAAGACAAAAATGCTTATTAGGCAAAATAAGTAAATAAAGTAAAAAAAATAAAAATAACATTCACGTCATATGATAGAGAGCTAAATCATCTTTGTTTGCATATGATACAGTCTTCACCAAAAAAACTGTTAGAACTAACAAATGAATTCAGTAAAGTTGTAGAATAAAAAGTTAACATACAAAAATCAGCAACATTTTTATATACAACCAAAAACTATCCAAACAAGAAATTAAGAAAATTCTCAGCAAACTGACACAAGAACAGAAAACCAAACACCACATGTTCTCACTCCTAAGTGGCCTCCCAAAGTACTGAGATTACAGATGTGAGCCATTGTGTCCCGCTTAATGGCATAAATTCTTAAATAAGCCTTATGGAGTTTTTGTGTATAGATAAGTCACCCCATGAGCATACCTGGGTAACAATAAATGGTATAAAAATGCTCTTTTCTAGTTTTGCAAATGAGGTTTGCAAATTTAGGGCTAGAGATAAATTGCAGGGATCACGGAGAAGGTATCGCCAATGGTTTTCTTTTTCTACTCTTCCTTCATGCTAAATAAAATATTGAACAAATATTTTAAAAATATCTACTTGAAGTTGTACCAGGTATTAGTCTGTCTCAGATACCTATGTGTCTCTGTGTAGCCCATGTAAAATAGAAACTGCTCTCAGTGCGAAACTTGGGTTGAGTCACTCTCAAAAAACACTTGATCATCTTCACGAAGATTTTCATGTTAAAACTTTCTTAGAGGTCTTGTTTAGATCCCTTCCTGCATAACCAGGGTGAAGTCTCCCTGTTTACTCATAGAGTCAGGGTTCTAGCACCCCAAAAAAGCCAACTCAGATAAAAAGCACTATTTATAGACTGGTTCCTTCTTGACAAGTTATAGCTTCCCATTTATGTTTCATAACACAAAACATACTAGAACTGTTTCTATTTATCATGTTCTTTTTAAAAATGATAAATATCTTAATAATATCTAGAGGAGGGAAATATCTAGTATATATGATGGCCAATCTATACAACATGTTTCCAGTATTTAGTTGATAAAAATGCCAGTAATAAATTATTTGTTTCCACAAAGACTTTAGTGAACATATTGCTATGAGCCTATATGGTATATGTATGTGTATACATGTGCAGCACTATGCGTTATAAAAGGAAATGAGCTTGCATACAGGATTACGTTACAGAACAATGCCCTAAATAATTAAAAACAACACAATAATTGTGTTATGCTTAACGTGATAATGTATTTCAAGTTACTGAAATCTTCATTGGCCATCCTTTTGTATGGAACCAGTGGGAAACTCACTCACTCTCAGGCAGGCTTAGCACCCCATTTTGACAAGGTTTCTGCTCTCTGCGTGCCAGGCTTCCCAAATGAACAGAATATGGCCATCTGTATGATCTTCCTCTTCAGATAGCTAGGCAGTTTCTGCTAGGCCTGTATACCTCAAAAGCTCCAAAAGAGGAGAAAGGCTAAAATAAATCTTGGCTGCTGAAATGTAACCAGGTAAACACTGAGATGCTCCAAAGAGTCAAGACCAAGAAAAATAGGTGGAGAACAGAACTTGCACTTCTTTGAGAAGCTTAATCTTTTCTCTTGTCTCATGTTTGTGATCAATGAATGCGATCTTAGAAAGACACTAGCTCTCCCTACCCTTATCCCACATTGCCTGGACATCACAGTGTCTCCAAATTGCTGTCCTCAGTGGGAAACAGGTAGTTCAATTTCGCCCACTTCATGGATTTCTAAAAATGAGAATACTAATTCCAGTCTCTATTTACATAAAAAAGAGTTAATTATATTAGATACCATTCCCGTAAAAGAAGAAAAGCCCACACTTGTGTGACGTGAGGAAGCTGGCAAGTACTGACTTATGCTCATTTTGCTTCGCTCAGCTCGGCTGCACTGGGCTTCAGATGCGTTTTTCTGTTCAGGGAGTTTTAAGTCTTAGGTTTCACTAGGAAATGTGTAATCCCATGAGAGGAAACAAACTGCAGTGGTTTAAGGGAGCATTCTGAAATTAGACAGACGAGTTCAAAGCCAAGCCCTACTACATCCTAGTTGTTTGACCTGAAACATTTACTTAACCTCAATTTCCTTACCTCTAAAATGTAGATACTCTTAGTGTCTGCCTCTTTGTATTCATATGAAGATTAAATAGTCCATATAAAATGTTTGGTACAGTACTGGGCACATATGAAAAACTCAGTATGTTGTTATAATTATTTTCAATTTGGTGATGGGTTTTTTATTTTTATACTTGTTTATTAACAGTGATTTGAAAATTCCAATAATAAAAATTCTACCTCCCCATCCAAGTCACTCCCCTCAATTCTGAGTATGAAAAGTCGGAGTCATGGAATGATCTCACAGAAACATGGTGTTTTGGGTATGTGGGAGTTTGAGCTCCTGTGTGACACAGAAAAGAGCCAAGGCATAGGCATAGGAGTATTTCTCCATTGTCAGAGTTAGGCCATGGGGCCCAGGCTGTTCTGAGAGTGGGAACTATCTTGTTAGTTCGTGTTCCTCTGGTTCTCCATACTTACCTATGTTCAAGTCAATGATGCCTCCCTTCCCACAAAAAGCAAAGGCTAAGTGTTAGAATGTCTGTGAATGTTCAGAGTAGATGGTGCTGTTTTTTGGGACAGGAAATGCAAGAAGCACACACCTTCTTTGGGGAATGCTATTTTTGTTATATATGAGGCATCATACCATCAAGTGAGAAACTTTGCATCTTTGGTATAAATAGGCATATCAAAGAGTAATATTGTACCTAGGAATAAGGAAATACAGTAGATTCTTGTTACTTGTGTTATTTGTCTTCTATAAAGTTGCCGGGGACACTGAATTAGAAAATACTGAGCTGTCACTCCTAGGGGAAATACAGGATTAGGTTCCTGTTGATCTCTGGTCACAATTTTTTTCAACCAATAAATGCTTAACCTTATTTTATATGTGGTTTCTATTTGAAGACACCTTATTCAATATATATTGTTGATTGATAAACACCCAACTCACAGCCAACAACACTGTAACTCATGCCTGAACAAAGCTTATCTGACACTCGTATTTTTCTTTGCAAGGCACAGCACAGCCTTGCACAGATAACAAGGCAGCAATTCAGCACTATCTTTGGGGAATGAATTAGTCAGGGTTCTGTAGAGAGACAGCACTAATGGGATATATAAATGAGTTTATTAAGTATTAATGCACATTATCATAAGGTCCCACAATAGGTTGTCTGCAGGCTGAGGAGCAAAGAGAGCCAGTCTGAGTTCCAAAACTGAAGAACTTGGAGTTCGATGTTCAAAGGCAGAAGGCATCCAGCAAGGGAGAAAAATTAGGCTGGTAGGCTAGGCCAGTCTCACCTCTTCACATTTTTCTGTCTGCTTTATATTCACTGGCAGCTGATTAGATGGTGCCCACCTAGATTAAGGTTGGGCCTGCCTTCCCCAGCCCACTGACTCAAATGTTAATCTCCGTTGGAAACACCCTCATAGACACACTCAGGATCAATACTTTGCATCCTTCAATCCAATCAAGTTGACACTCAGTATAAACCATCACAAGTCCACCCCTGCCAACCTGAACCCATACACATCTCCTGAGATCATACATGATCTTTAAATAAAGACAACAATAAGGTCATAATTTTGCCTAACGTAATACAACTATCCTTCGTACAACTGGAAACTTACCAATCTCCAACCCAAATACTATTACAAAAGCTAACAATACTAAAATCCTGTTACAAAGACAATAAATCTTATGTCACATGATAAAGGAGAAAGGAAATAAAATGAAGATATGTTCTTAGTACAAGTGTTATACAAGCATAAACATGTCTTTAAAAAAGGAGGAAGAAATACTCATGACAGTCACAGTCCTCATTTCTGCAGCTGGTCATGTGGTTTTAGTTGGTATTGATGAAAACCTTCTACTACCCATTCTATATTCCCTTTGACTTCAGCAAGTACCTCAGCAGGTTGTGGTTTTTTTCCTGGTGGAGTGGCCCAGACCTTCATTCAAGAATGAAGGTCTGGGCCATTTGTGGTCCTGCCTGGATTGGGCTATTGTGGTTTCCCATTGACCTTAATCACAAGGCATGGTAATACTAAGAGATGCCCTCATGGGTCTCCTGTATGCCATGCATGCTCTTCCTTACCTCCTCTGTGGAGTAGTAGACTGATTTCATCTTTATAGTCTGGGTCAGTCACCCCAGCCAACACTGTAACTCCTTTCTTAGCCTGTTGGCTAAAAGGTAGGAGGAACCCAAAGTGTCCAGGTGGCAATCTTAACTTATAGTTTAATGGAATAATTGTTGTGTCTTGTAGTGGCAGCGTTACTCCCTCTGGAACTAAAACCTCTAGGCCAGTAGAGCATAATGTCGCAGGAAAAGGAAGCAAGAGTTTTGCTAGTGGATCTCTAGAGGTCATGGTGAGTGGTGCCACTTCCACTTCCACCCTTTGATTTGTGGATCCCTGGTACTAAACAGTACCATATATCAGACACTGATTCAGAGCATACACTGCCTTCTGGAGATCTTTGCCTCAGCCCTGCAAAGTATTGTCAACTAGTTGGCATTTTAATTGTAATTTCAAAAGGCTATTCCACTGTTATATCAGTCCAGCTGCATCAGGATAATGGGGAACATGGTAACAGCAATGAATTCCATGAGCATGAACCCACTGCCACATTTCTTTAGCTGTAAAGTGAGTGCCTTGGTCAGAGGCAATGCTGTATGGAATACCATGATAGTGCATAAGGCATTCCCTGAGTCCAGGGTTGGTAGTCTTAGCAGAAGCATTCCATGCAGGATAGGCTAACCCGTATCTGGAGTAAGTGTCTGTTCCAATGAGAACAAACATCTGCCCTTTCCATGATGGAAGAGGTCCAATGTAATTGACCTGCCACCAGGTATCTGGCTGATCACCCTGAGGAATGGTGCCATATCAAGGGCTCAGTGTTGGTCTCTGCTGCTGGTAAATTGGGCCCTCAGCAGTGGCCATAGCCAGCTCAGCTTTGGTGAGTGAAAGTCCACATTGCTGAGCCAGCGTATCCTCCATCTTCACCACTAGAGCCACTTTGTTCATGGGTCCATTGTGCCATGACAGGGGTAGCTGGGGAAAGAGGTGAGTGGTGTCCACAGAATGGATCATCCTATCCACTTGATTATTAAACTACTCCTCTGTTAAAGTCACCCATTGGTGAACACTCACATGGGATACAAATATCTTCACAGTTTTTGACCACTCAGAGCCATCCACTTACCTCTTCCCCAAATTTCTGTGACCAATTTTCTAATCATTTTTCTTCCAAGTACCTGACCATCCAGCCAAACCATTGGCTACAGCTCACGAATCAATAGGTAATCACACATCTGGCCATTTCTCCTTCCATGCGAAATGCGCAACCATTTTTATTGCTTGAAGTTCTGCCCACTGGGAAGATTTCCCTTCACTGCTGTTTTTCAGGGATGTCCTAGAAAGGGGATGTAGTGCTGCAGCTATCCACTTTCAGGTGATGCCTGCATATCATGCAGAACCATCTGAGAAGCAGGTCTTAGTCTATTCTTCGTCTGTGAACTGATCATAGGAAACTCCCCATGAGGCCATCAATGCAGGCTCGAGGAGAGAAGACAGGATGGCAGAAGTGGAGATCATGAGCATTTAAGCCTCTTCTTCATGTAACTTACTTGTGCCTTCAGGACCTGCTTGAGCCCAATCACATATATGCCACTTTCATTTGATGATGGAATGCTGCTGTGCATGACTCACTTTATGACTAGATGGGTCAGAAAGCACCCAGTTCATGATAGGCAGTTCAGATTGCCTGGTGACTTGATGATCTGTAGTCAACTGTTCAGTTTCCACCAAAGCCCAGTAATAGGTCAAGAGCTGTCTCTCAAAAGGAGAGTAGTTATCTGCAGAAGATGGCAGGGCCTTGCTCCAAATTCTTAGAGGCCTCCGCTGTGATTAACCCATGGGGGCCCAAAGGCTCCAAACAGCATCCCTATCTGCCACTGACACCTTAAGCACCATTGGATCTGCTGGGTCATATGGCCCAAGTGGCAGAGCAGATTGCACAGCAGCCTGGACCTGTTGCAGAGGCTTCTCCTGCTCTGGACCCCACTCAAAACTAGCAGCCTTTGGGGTCATGTGATAAATGGGCCAGAGTAACACATCCAAATAAGGAATGTGTTGCCTCCAAAATCTAAATAGGCCCACTAGGTGTTGTGCTTCTTTCTTGGTTGTAGGAGTGAACAAATGCAGCAACTTATTCTTCATCTTAGAAGGGATATCAACAGGTCCCACATCACTGGACTTCTTGAAATTTTCATGAGGTAGAAGGTTCCTGAATTTTAGTTGAATCTATTTTCCATCCTCTGGCACACAAATGTCTCACCAATAATTCCAGTGTGTTTGCTACTTCTTGCATACCAGATCCCATCAGCAGAATGTCATCAATATAATGGACCAGTGTGATATCTTGTAGAAGTAAAAAACGATCAAGGTCTCTCTGAATAAGATTATGACATGAAGTCAGAGTTGATAAACCTCTGAGGTAGGACAGGAAAGGTATATTACTGGCCTTGCCAGCTGAAGGCCTATTGCTTCTGGTGGGCCTTATGAACAGGAATGGAGAAAAAGGCATTTGCCAAGTCAATG
>PVKP010006877.1:0-80307 GCA_004027715.1 Plecturocebus donacophilus | reverse complement strand
GTCAATATTACATAGATCAACGAGATAGAAAATCAACAAGGATATCCAGGACTTGAACTCAGACCTGGAACAACCAGACTTAACAAATATTTACAGAACTCTCCTCCCACAAATCCACAAAACATACATTTTTCTCAGCATCACATTATACCTATTTTAAAAGTGACCACATAATTGGAAGTAAATCACTCCCCAGCAACTGCATAGCATTTCACAGGTTTAAATAAAATATTGGTTGGCTGCTTAGTTGTTATTTTCATCCCCTATTCCTTCCTGTCTCCATTGTTAAACACAATTATTGGCATAAAAGAGGTTTTTAATCCCCATTTTTAGACTGTATTCTAGCCTGAGCAATAAAACAAGAATCCCATTTTCTCTCCCTCTTTCTTTCTCTCTTCCATTCTTTTTTTTCTTTCGTTTACTGTTTCTTTCTTCCTCCTTTTCTAAAATCTCTTCTTCTTTCTTTCATTCTTTTTTTCTTTCTTTTCCTGTTTCTTTCTCCTTTTCTCTTTTTCTAAAATCTCTTCTTCTTTCTTTCTTTCATAAAATAAATAAATAAATAAAATAAAATGTTACAATATATATAAATTGCAAAAATCCATAAGTCCAGAGCAATACAAGTAAGTGAATGAATGAGGGGAAATAAACTCACTTGCTACTATTGGCAGTAACTATGATACCATGTCATTAATCTGAAAACTAGTAATTAAAGGGCAGTTTCCCTGCCTCTGTAGGAGACATTATAGTTCATCTAAGGTGAATGAGGAAAGCCTTTCTTTAAGAGTATCAGCTAATAAATGTAAAAGGAATGGTAGAATTAGGAAAATCACCATCTTGCAACTCCCATGAAATAATGAATTCAGGAAACGGTAATCAAGGGATGCCAAAAGCATTAGCTCAAAGGTTGTCGGGAAAAACAGGATATTTGCACACAGCCATGTATCATCACAGATTATGTGCTAATTGAAAAATAGAAAATGTATTTTTACAATGGACAATTCTAGCAGGATTATCACCTTAGTCAACTGATCAATCATAGCATCACTGATCACAGGAAAATCTGAAATTCTGTCCTCACATCACCCTATAAAGTATTCTTGCTAAAAAAGTTTAACCTGATCCAATTAAACTTTTAAGCCTAACTTCTACGTTACATGAAATATACAAGGGAGAGGATCAAATTAAACAGCAATATAAGAAAACAACCGGACAAATCTAGATGTGGAATAAAGTAAAAGAAAACTAGCCGGGCCTATTCAAGATGTCAGAATTGCTAACAAAAAAAAAAAGGAAAAATTCCTTCAAACCAAAAGAAATGCTAAGTCCTAACTGCCAAAGGCAACCAAGAGACTAAGAGGCAGACTGGATCCAAACAGGGACAGGAGTGAAGTATAAAAGATATTCTGGAGATAACGCAGGAAATCTGAGTATGGCTGGGTATTAGATATATGGGAATTTATTTTTCATGGATGTGATCATGGTATTAGTGTTATGTGGGAAGATGTTGTTATTCCTGGGAGAAGCATGCTGAAGTGTTCAGGGTGAAGAAATATTATGATCATAACTTGCAAATAGTTCTGCCTGAAAGTAAATACATACATACGCAGACACAAAGCAAAGAAGACAAATTATTAACTACTGTTGAATATGGGTACATGGGTTTATTTGTGTGTGTACTATGCTTTTAACTTTTCTATATGTTTGGAATTTTTCATAATAAAATGTTAGAAAAAATTAGTGGCGTAGAAACTATAGCTATTTTTGATTTCACAATATTAATTCCCAATAAATATTTAATGTATCTCTACATTTAATGCAAATTAAAGTGAAATCTAAGGAATTCAAGTACATTTTTCAATTTCCACAGTAGCCAATAGGAAAGCGTCTGTCATTAAGATGCATCAAGATGCAGAAGGTGGTGTATGTGTGCGCATAACTGTTTATATAAACAGTATGTTATATTTGGATTCACATACTTTTATCTAAAAGGGATTCCAAGAATTCAAGTGAATTCAAATTAAATCTTTACTGAGTGCCTAATATGGACATCGAGTTGAATAACAAAAGACACTAAACATGGTAATAATAGTATGAAATTTCAGCTGCTGCCTAACCCCTGAATCTCTGGCAATGTATGAGTAAATATTCAAGTCAGGTAGTATCATTCTTGAAGAACATGGTAATCAGTTCACTATTATATTTCATATATATTAATAGTTATAACTATTAGTTTAAAACAAGTAGTATAATCAATTTAAAGCTATGAGTCTAGTTGCTAATCTGAAAAAGTATAACAGATACACTATAGTTTACAAACAGTAGAAACAGAAAATAGTTTTTATTGTACTTTTTCAAATTAAAAAGTGGACCTATTAAATTTAAAGGTAATTTACCTGAAAACATACATGGAGCATATTACTTAAAAATGTAATTAACATACTGTTTAAGGATAAGTTTACTTTCTCTTTTGCAGGCATCCTGTAGATTTAGAAGCCATCCTCTTAGAGTTAGTAGTCAAACCTATACATTTTTTAGCCCTCTGCATAAATGAATGGTAGACCCAAAAGCTTATAGAAACACTGATAATTAGAATTTGGAAAGATCAGCAAAGGGGACAGGAGTTACCATAAAAGAGAAGGAAAGCAAGAAAAACACTACAATGAAAATCAAATACTGTCTTAACACGTAAGGATTGGTCAATGGTGTCATGTAATGCAGAAGATGAAGTCCAGAAAAAGAAATAACAAAGACTGTTAATTATCCTCCAGGCTCTATTCTTCCCTTCTTTGTTTATGGGTAGTGCCTCCAAAGTTTTAGCAAAGACAAAAATGTAAAAAAACTGGAAGGTTAACCAAATTGTTTTAAGACAGGAAGCCAGGGGGTTCTTCCTTAGACTAGAAGGAAGAAAAGATTAAGGATCATATTTCATTTGCTCACTACTGATTACCCAAAATCTAACATAGGGCCTAGCATATAATAAGAACTCAAGTGTGTATTTGCTGAATGAATGAATGAATGGTAAAGCTAAAGATATGTAAGAAAGCTTACACCTGACAGTCTATATTGCAAAAAAGCAGATGGAAATCTATGTGTAGAGAAAAAAAATGGGGAGGAAGCACTGTGATCTTTAGGAAATAAAATCACTGTGATCATGATTTTGTATCACTATTTTCATACATGCCAATCTTTGTAGTATTTCAATGTCATTAATTCAAATAAGATTCATTTAAACAAAACATCATAGTTGTAGGACTTAAAATAAAAAATCAAGATTTTAATTAAGACTTTCACTAAAAGAAACCTAATACAGTCAACTTACTTTTCTGACAGATGCTTTAGTCTTCATGTGATTGTTTCTGAAAGTAGCCATAACTATTTGTTGTCATATATAATCAATGAAGAGGTAATCCACAAAACACCTAAAGAAAACATATTAAAACAACTTATTTATTGATCTTAGTAATTCAGGCAAGTATTTTGTGCTAAATTAATTTCTTTAAACTCAGCTATTAAAAGAAAAAGAAAAATGAAAACAAACAAAAATAATCTAAGCTCCCCCCACCAAATTTACTTGCAATCCAACAAAAATGTTTGAAAAAATATATGAATAATGGTATCTTAATGAAATAAAAATTACTCTAAAAATCTTATATTTTAGTTCAAAATTATAAAATATAGGTTTTAGTTCAAAATTATAAAATAGTTTAAACCCTTATCTATTCAATCTCACTGCCCTTTTTTATTGCAAAGCCTCAGAGAGAAAAAGATTTGAAAAACAAGGTTTTTTCAAAAACATTTTTAAAATAAAAGCTTAAGTAGAGAGTATCACAAAAAGAATTCCAACTTCCCTGCCTCCCAAAAGTCACTCTTATCTCTATGGCAACAGTGAATCCTCACAACATTCTTATTTCTTGGGCAGAAGGATTTGATAATACACAAATGAGAAATCTGCACTTATCAAATTAGAAAAGCAAATTCCTTATATAGGAAGCTTAAGAGCATACCAATGACAAAATTTCAGAAGACATCCAAGTCAAATGATTAATAGTACTTAACACACACATACCTGCCAGGAGAAACGCTCAAACTGTCTTAACTTTTTAAAGTTGCTTTAATATCTTTGAGAACTTAAATCAAGGCCAGGTGTGGTGGCTCACGCCTGTAATCCAAGCACTTTGGAGGCCTAGGCGGGCCAATCACCTGAGGTCGGGAGTTCAAGACCAGCCTGACGAACATGGTGAAACCCCGTCTTAACAAAAAAAAAAAATAGAGAGAGAACTTAAATCAACTCCAGGTATTAATCAATCACTCAATATCTGCATGTGACCACAGAATCTTGTCCATTCTTTTAAAATCTACTTGTGCCAGATGCTATGGATATAGGAGAAACAAGACAGATATGGTCCTCCTGCATTCAAAGCTTTCCAAGGAAAAAGTTTTATCACAGTAAAGAGTAGAAGTGGGGAACTAAATTCTTTTTTAAAAAACCAAATAAATACAGATTTAAGAAATTCTCAGTTTCAGGTATTTTCAGAAAATCAATCTAGTCTTATTAAGAATTGCCCGGTTGAAGCCGGGCACAGTGGCACATGCCGTTAGTCCCAGCTACTCAACAGGCTGATGTGGGGAGGATTGCTTAGGCCCAGGACTTCAAGGCCAGTCTAGGCAACACAGTAAGACCCAGTTTCTGAAAAAAACACAAACAAACAAACAAAAAAAAACCAAAAAAATGAATTGCTGAGTTGAGGCTTCCAAGACATTTGGTTAACATAAATTTACACTGTGAGGAGATTTATATACAAAAACAAACTTCAATGTAGCCCCCACCATCAAAACTTTTAAACAAATAAATTTTAGTGAAGTTCAAATTTTACATTCTTTCACTATGGAGGTAAGACTATAGCATGTGAGTGCGCAAACACACACACACTTCTTTAGAGATTTCTACATTTTAATTTTTAGACAAAGAAGTGTGATGGTATTCTATTCTGAAGTATAATAAGCCCTAGTGGTCTCTGTAACAATAAAATCTGATTAATTAATGAAATTGAAGCAGCATCATGAGAAAGGTTCAGCCTAACACAAGAAGTTCCCATTAGCACAAGGTAAAGGGTGATACCCTAGAATCCAGAAGAGGATCATGTATGTTCCTGTGCTGCCTCTTATTAGCTTTGTTTCCTCTGGGTAAACTGCAATGTCTCTGAAACTTTATCCTCAATGCCTATAACACCTTATTTATCAGAGAAGTTTACTGTGAGAATCAAATGAGAAATAATTTATGAGAGGTACTTTGAAAATTACAAAACACAGGCAAAAGAAGACTTAAATATTTACCTATGGACCAAAATGATCAAGTGGACCAAAATTATCAAAACAAGGCTTATGTATAAAAATGTATGTGGCCAAAGCAAAAAGATACTCCTTTTATTTGTCCCAGGCCACCTCACTCTCCTTTCTTCCCTACAGTGTTCTCCTCAACTGCCAGAAAGCCTCAGAGGCAAATGGGCTTTTCTCAAATGTAACATAACATAGAAGCCAACATAAGGGTTCCAAGAAACCAGAAACCAGGTTCCAAAGTCACCTCCTAAATAAAGTGGTACCTGCAGGGAGTTCTATAATATTAGCATGTCAAAACCCTGAAATACTTCTACTCTTTGACTCAGCATTTCTACTTTTGGGAATTCATCGAAGCAAATAATGATCCTAGCACATCCAGCTTACTAGCGAGAGCTCATAATGCATCAAGTGCTCTGTTTTGCTAAGAGGTTTATGTAAACATCTCATGTCATCCTTAAGACTACAGAATGGGACCCCAGTTTGACAATGAGAAAAACTGAGGCAAGGGCAAGCTTAGCAATTTGCCGAGGCCCACACAGTAAATAAATGGCAGAGCTGAGATTCAATTCCAAATTTCTAATTCCAGCACTAAGGCTCTTTGCCACTCCTTCACAGTGCATAAAGGTCTGATAGGCTGGTTCATCCCGATTCACAATAATAAGAAGCAATTTAGATGCCAGAAACAAGAGGGTAATTAAATGACCTTAAGTTCATTCCCACAGTGACCTTAAGTTCATTAAAAGCAATACTGCAGGACAGAGGAATGGCACACCTTACATCACTTTCTGAGTCTGCTCCTAACCTTGCCTGAAAGGGAAGTTGAGAAAAGAGACAGGTAACAATTACCTTTGCAGCTGCTGACTAAAATCAACAGAGCAAAGATAAACATTTACTCATAGGAGACTTCACCATCAAATAAATGGGACCAACTATCTAAATGAGCTGCTTACCCTCAGGTACAACAAGCCCTAAGGTAGAAGAAACAGTTTCAAAGCAGGGCAGGGAGAGGCAGGACTGTTCTGAGACAACATGAGGGATCTGACATGAGTTCACTTTACCCACAATTTTCCTGAATAGCAAATCCAGATAAAACACCCTTATTCAAGTTTGAATAATAAACCAAATGGAATTCAGTATGGGATCTGTGAAGAAACACTGAAAAACAAACAACACATAATAATATACACAAAAAGAAAAAATCTAGACAAACACAATCATGCTCCTGTAGCTCACATTATCTAACAGTACCTCAAAACAGTATTCTCCAAAAAAAAAAAAAAAAAAAAAAAAAAAAAAAAAAAAAAAAAAAAAAAAAAAAAAAAAAAAAAAAAAAAAAAAAAAAAAAAAAAAAAAAAAAAAAAAAAAAAGTCAGTATTCTCAAAAAAGCAGAATAGGTATTGCTAAAAACAATGGAAAATCAAGAAGATTTTAAGAAAACTCACAAAATGCAAAAGTAAACAAATGAAAGCAATTAGAGAAACAATTATAAAGAATATAGAGAACAGAGATATGGGGGACTTTAAATAAATACATATATCCTTTGATCATGCAATTTCACTTCTTAAAATTTATCCTACATATACACTTGCACAAAGTTCACAAAGATATGTGAAAGACTATTCACTGAAATAAAATGAAAAAGCTGAAAATAACCTAGAAGTTCATCAATTCAAATAAATTATAATAAATTCACATGATTATTACTCAGCTATTGGAAATAATGAGTTAGAGTGATCCATACTGGCATGAAAGAGCACGTTGTAGAATGGTGTAAATAGTATGCTCTCACTTGTAATTAAAAAAAAAAAAAAAACTGGCCAAGCACAGTGGCTCCCAGCACTTTGGGAGGCCAAGGCAGGCAGATTAATTGAGGCCAGGAGTTCAAGCCCAGCCTGGGCAACATGGCAAAACCCCAACTCTACTAAAAATACAAAAATTAGCTGGGGTGGTGGTGCATGTCTATAATTCCAGCCACTAGGGAGGCTGAGGAACAAGAATTGCTAGAACCCAGGAGGAGGAGACTGCAGTGAGCCAGGAATGTACAACTATACCCCAACCTGGGCCACAGAGCCAGACTCTCTAAAAAAAAAAAAAAAAGAAAAGAAAAATTATATACAGACACAAATCTGATACACACATGCACCTATTTGTGCAACCATAGGAAATGACTTGAAGGAGGTACACTAAATTGATGACAGCGGTCACCCATGAGAAGTGGGACTTCTTTTCTTTTTTTTTGAGATGAAGTCTTGCTCCGCCACCCAGGCTGGGGTGCAATGGTGGGCTCAGCTCACTGCATGCAACCTCTGCCTCCCAGGTTCAAGCAATTCTCCTGCCTCAGCCTCCAGAGTAGCTGGGATTACAGGCGCCAAGCACCGCGCCCGGCTAATTTTTATATTTTTAGTAGAGACGAGATTTTGCCAAGTTGGCCAGGCTGGTTTCTAACTCCTGACCTCAGATGATCTGCCCGCCTCGGCCTCCCAAAGTGCTGGGATTATAGGCGTGAGCCACTGTGCCCGGCAAAGACTTTTAAATTTCATAAAATGTCATCTATCTATGAGGAAATGGTAGATCATTAAGTAAAATAAGGCAGGTTCTGGCAGTTGAGCACCATCCCATTTTGTGAAAAATCTGTATAACTACATGTGTGTACCTATATATGCAATATAAAAGAAGACATACACTAGATGGGTTCAGACATTGGTTTTATCTGGGTAGATGCAATCATGAGTGTTTCATTTTGTGTCTATGTATGGGGAGTTTTGTACTTTTCTGAATGAACATAAATTCTTTCATAATTAAAAAAAATAGTTTACAAGTCTGTCCTTATCTCCTCTGGCTAAAGAAATGTTCAAGTTGACATCACCTATTACATGATCTTTTTTGTATCAGAATTAACCATGCCAAAGAGTCTCTGAAATGCCTATCTACAATATTGTCATATATTGACTCTCCTACTACACTAGTTCTCAAACCTCAGTACATGTACAAATCAGCTTATTTCTAACGCACACAACTCCCACATCAGAAGACACAAATTCAATAGGTCTACATGGAACACAGGAATCTGTAATTTTAACAAGTGCCACAAGTAATTTCTGGTTGAGAAAAGCTTGTCTCTCCCTACATACATTTCCTTTCCTAAATACTTTCATAACTTGTTACTCGAATACTAGTATTTCTAGTCTTCATCCTTATCCTCGTCTCATTTTATTTAGTTTTTCAAGGACATTTTATCCTTACCTCTAGTTTTAATTACGCAAATAACTCCCTAACTTATTCTTCTGTTCTGGATATCTAATTTCCTATTAGACACTTCCAACTAAATATCCCAGTTACTCCAAAATTTGTATGTTCGAAACGTAAATAAAACTTTCTCTCAAACAATCTCCTCCTGTATTCTCTATCTCAGTAAGAGCCATCAAAGCAAACCCAGCTAGTAGGCCAAGCTGGAAACTGGTCTTCCCCTCAATGCCTATAGACTACCATGTCTAGTACATTGCCAAATCCTGACCTGTCATTCTCACAAATCTACCCTCTCTCTTCCATCAGCTGAACTGCTACTTACTATTCACCCCTCAGTTCAAGAACTTCCCTCCCTAAAGAAGGTTTGGCTCATATCTCTCCTTTATCCCTCCTTGCCCAAATAGTGGCCACCTCCTTTGTGCTCCCTAAGAGGTTTATAGTTTAATCCTCTGATGTCACTGTTTGCATACTTCCCTTCTGTTTTAAGTTCCCTGGGGACAAAAGTGTTATATGTATTTGTATTTTTACATAGTAGGCATTCAAACTGCTGATAAAAAGTAACATATTTAAAGAACAAAGTTCAAAGCATGATGTAGGCTGAAAAACATAAAGTAAGAAAAAGCAAAGTATGCCTTTAAATATTTAAATGAGTATGTCTACATTTAATGAGTTTGTGAAAATATATTTATGTTTCCAATAATTTCTACTTTATAGTATCTGAGATCATATTTGGAGTAAATGCTCCAAATACACATTTTGACCAAATGCCAAATGGCCAAGTGTTAAAAATTAATATTCTGTTGTATATAACTACAAGAAAACAGGATAGAATATATACAAAGCATTGGCTTTAAACATCAGACAATAGGCAACACAGGACTGTGAACCCTGAGAGAAGGGCCTGCCAGCTATTTCCAGGTTACAACACAGGGACAGGAAAGCCAAGCAGTCTGGCAGTTTCACTGAGTTTTAGATAGAGATCAGTTTGGGGAGACCAAGTTGGCTAGAATTTACAGGGTACCATGCTGGAGGGAGAGCTCAAAGTAAGTGAGAGCCCGAGATGAACCATAATATATTCCACCAGAATAGAAAAACCTTATATCAGGCAATGATATATTATCATTAGAAGAAGTAGCAGCTTTAGTAGAAGTAGCCTTAGTAGAGGCAATAATTCAGCACTACATTAAAAACTGTTATGGATCCACATTAATAAATTCTATAAGCAAGCCTTGAAACAATCCAACAGATTCCAAATAACTGCACCCCAACGAAATTCAACACATTTAAGCAATATAATAAATCAAGCAAGCAACAGTAATAGACTCAATGGCTGGCATACAATAAAAAATTTCCAAGCCTTGAAAGGAAGAAAAAAATATGAACCATAACCAGGAGGAAAAAAGTCAATAAATGGAGACTTAGAAATGACAGTGATGATGGCAGGAAAAAAAATGACGGTAAAACTCCAGTACAAATATGTTCCATACACTCATGAAGTGAGAGGAAAACATCATCATGATAAGGAGAGAAAGAGAAGATACAAAAGACACCAAAATTTAACTTTTAGACATGAAAATTAAATATACCATACTGAAAGGAAAAGCATATTGGATGCAATTAACAGATTAAAAACTAGGTAAGACAAGTTCAGTGAACTTGTAGACAATTAATAGAAACTATCCAAAATGAAATATGGAGAGAAGAAACTTGAAAACAAACCTAGAGGATAACTGACTTTTTAACCACCATAAAAAGTGAATAACTGGAGTCCCACGAAGAGACAGAGAGAGAAAGACAGAGTGAGTGACTGAGAGAGAGAGAGAGAGAGAGAGAGAGAGAGAGAGTGTGTGACAGAGAGACAGAGAGAGAGAGAAAGAGTGTGTGCGCACGTGCGCTGGGGAAGAGGGTGCAGAAAAAAATAATATTTGAAGGCAAAATAGCCAGAACTTCCCAAATTTGATGAAAATCATAAACTGACAGAACCAAGGAAGCTCAGCAAGCCCTAAGAATAAACATAAAGAAAGCCACACCAAGGCAAATCATAACCAAATGGCTGAAAACCAGTGATAAAGAAAACATATTAAGTGACCAGAAAAAAAAAGTACATGTTACATACAGAGTAGCCAAGAAGGACAATAGACTTCATATCTGTACGAACCAGAAAAAAACACAATGGAGCACTATCTTCAAAGTACTAACAAGAAAATAAAAAGGATCGACCTGGATATACTCAATGAAAATATATTTCAAAAATTAAGGCAAATTAAATTTATTCAGACGAGTAAGGGTTGTGAAGATTCACCAACAGTTGATTGCCACTAGAGTAATTGTGGGAAGAAATTCTTCAGGCAAAGAAAAACAATACTAGATAGAAATCTGTATCTTACATGAAGGAATAAAGAATACCTGAAATGTAAATATGAGGGTAATAGAAGTTTTTCTTCATTTTTCAATCTCTTTTCAGCAGTTAAGATATAACTATTTAAACTAAAAATAATAACAATGAATTAGAAGGTTTAAGACAGACATAGATAAAATATATGACAAAATAGGATAAAGAATGTGGCAGGGAGAGATGGAGATGGAAAAAATATTGTCTTAGGTTTCTACATTAAACATGAAGTGATATTATTTGAAGAAAAATTGTAGTAAGTTAAAGTTATCTTGTACACCCTAATGCAAACACTAGAAAAATAAAACAGAGTAACACCTAATAGGTGAACAGTAGAATAAAAGCGATGCTATCCTCCTTTTTGCAGATAAGGAAGCTAAGTTCCTTTCTCGGGTACAGACCTGTTGTTTGACTTACAAAATTTAAAAATACTACAGCTATCAGATATTACTATTTTGTTTTTCAAAACAACAGTCAATCATATCAAATGATTTTAGTATGTCTTAATATGTATTAAGATATTTGCTTTATAGTTTCTGCCTTTTTTCTTTTTAATCCTCAATCAACTTCATTCCTGCATTCACAATATACATGTTTTCTTACTGCTACAGGATTTCTCAGCCTCAGCACTACTGACATTTTGGGTCAGATAAGTCTTTGTTGTAGGAGGCTGTGTATGCACTGTAGGACATTTAACAGCTTCCTTGGCCTCTACCCACTAGATGCCCGTAGTACTCACTGAGTTGCAGTAACCAAAACTCTCTCCAAATATGACCAAACATTCCATTGGGGGGCAAAATCACCACTGCTCTATTTTAGCACTTTAGACTACAGTGCTTTATGTAACAGTTAAATGTATACATGTTTATGCCCTGCACTGGACTGTAAGTAATAACATCATTCAACACATATATTCACCAAGCATCTAAGTAACAGTGATTAGGAAACAACAGTGAATTACATTCTACCGCCATGCCTTACTCATCTCTGCATTCCCCAAAGGCCTTGCTCATAATAAGCAACTATTCATTTACTGAAGTGAACAAGCTGTAAGGTGAAGAAAAATTTCATCAATGACGTGAATGCAGACAAGCATTTGGTGGCAAAAGCAACATCACCAAATAGAAAACAGGGCCACTTACCTAACGACTTTTTGCAAAATTAATCCAGGGATATCTGTTCTATCAATTTTGTTTTCTCAAACAGTCATAGAGAAAAATTATTGATTTTTCAACTGCATTCCAGGTTGAGATCTACTTCTAAGATATGTTTGAGCCCAACTACCCATTGGTATTGAAAGGAATAACATGGGTCTAATTGGCAAAGTACTAAGTGTGAATGGCTATTGACTTCAAAACTACCTATTCAGCAACAATAAACACAACTTTTAAAAACAACATGCAACAACAAATAATTAAAATCTTAGGATTGTGCTTGCAACATGAATATGCTGCCTAGAACATAAAGTAACGTTCTTAATCTTGACTGAAGCCCTATCATCAAGATTATTTTTAACAGAAAGTATGTTCAGAATTTTAACCCAGGAACAATCTCTTTTTATCAGTGACATCTATGCCTCCATGACTCTAAGAGTATATTGTTGAAAAGACATTTAAGTAGCTCTTATAAATATAAGGATCTACCCTAAGCTGCCAGTAGCAGAAATAAGTCAACAGATCTGCTTTGCAGATGGGACGGTCATAGGAAGCACCCTATGATCCCACACAGAACCTATTAACTCACAGGGTATATTACAGCATAAAAAACGAACAGCGTGAAAAATAACTTTAAGGTTTCAAGCCCAAGGAGCTGAAAGAGAAGTATAACCTTTGCAAAATAGAAGGTAACTGGAAGGCAGTGTTTTATGTCAACATAATACTATCCAAGGGGATGGGTACAGTGGCTCACACCTATAATCCCAGCACTTTAGGAGGCCAAAGCAGTTGGACTGCTTGAGCTCAGGAGTTCAAGACTAGCCTGGCCAACATGGCAAAACCCCATCTCTACAAGAAATATAAATATTAGCCAGATATGGTGGTACACATCTGTGGTCCCAGCTACTCAGGAAGCTCAGATGGGAGGATTGCTTGAGCCCTGGGAGAGGGAGGTTGCAGTGAGCCAAGATTGTGCCACTGCACTCTAGCCTGGGTGACAGAGCAAGACCATGTCTCAAAAAATATATCTATAGATATATATATCTATATCTATATTTTAGTATTGGGATGTATATATATATATATACATCCCAATAACGAAAAAAAGATTTACTTGGAGTCAGAGCTGGAGATGTTACTCTTAAGAATAATCCTCTAAGAACTCCAAAGCTGATCTCAGAGACTAGAAAGAACAGAAAATCAAGAGAGCATCTACAGAGACAACCATGATAAAGGGTTCCAGGGCAGGTATAAAAGGAAGCACAAATAAATGGCAGTCTGAAAGATAGGTGAAGCAGAGATTTAGAAGAATTTAGTGTCACTGAAGTCGAGAAATGGTTTTAAGCATGAGTGGTCGGCACTAGACTTCTAAACCTCTTGAGGGCAGAAATTCTTTCCTCTCTGAACATGACAGAAGCCCGTATCACAGTACCTGCCACACAGTATGCTCTTGACAAATACTAATACTGTACCCTTCCACTGTGCCTGCCATGTGTCAGACACTGTTTAATTGTTTTACATACATGAATTCATAATTCTCACAACAGAAGGTGCTATTATACCCATTCTACACACAGGGAAATTGAGTCATCATGCAGTTAAGTAATTTTCCTGAACTCCACATCTAGGAGAATCTGTGCTATAGAGACGACTGGTTAGATCCGGTTAGAACATTGCCAAGCTGCGAGCAAGTTCAATGCAGTGCTAGAGGAAGAACTCAAATTGCAGGATATTAGAGCACATTTGAGGTACCCATCACTTCTTCCCTGTCCACTCTCCTTTTGTTAAAGATATTGGCATGGCCAGTTTAAAACATGCAGACAAACCTAAGTCTCTTCCTCAACCATTTTTCCCATTCCCCTCTTTCTCCACTCCCCAGCTAACTAGGCTAGAAGTAGAAACCTAACCAATTGGATTCTCTCTAGAAATGGAATTGAGACTTGGAGATGTTTGCTGAGAACCATGTTGCACAGTCATTGAGTCTGGTGTTGGCATCATGGCAAACCAAAGTCTCATGAAAACCAGTTTTGGGGAAGTGGGAACCAAGAGCTTTAAAGAGAAGGCCAATCTGAAAGAAACTGGAACAGACCTGCGGAGAGTAGCAGAGACATAAGACCATGTGCTTCCAGAGAAAAACTAGAAGAATAACTGTCTGAACACTTTTGGTTCCCAGAATGCTGAACTGGAATCATGCAATGGACTTCTGCAGCACTGTATGATACATGCTTTTTTTTTTTAAAGTAGGCTAATTGAAATGGCTTTTTGTTCCTTGCAATCAAAGGATTCTGAAACTATTACAGGAGGTAAAAATAAACAAAAACAGAGTAAGCAGCTACTATGTACTTCGCACTAACTTTCTGAGGTGGGTATGAAGAAAATGAGGCTCATTTAATTAACAGACCTGATACCCAAATCCAAACTCTTTACAATATACCTCATTTTCACTCAAGTAATATCTTCACCCAGGCCTCTACCCTACTTGTTTAGCCAAGAAACATTCTCAGGCTATTCTAAAAATGTTAAATTTTCTCCTCTTACCATATCCAGTCTCTAATCTATAGATTTCAAATGCCTTTACTCCAGACGTTTTTCGTTGTTGTTGTTTTTTGAGACAGTCTCGCTCAGTCGCCCAGGTTGAAGTGCAGTGGCATGATCTCAGCTCACTGCAATTCCATCTCCCAGGCTCAAGCAATTCTCATGCCTCAGCCTCCTGAGTAGCTGGGTTTAGGGTTTAGAGGTGTGGACCACTATATGTGGCTAATTTTTGTATTTTTTAGTAGAGACCAGGTTTCTCCATGTTGGCCAGGCTGGTCTTGAACTCCTGGCCTCAAGTGATCCACCCACCTCAGCCTCCTAAAGTGCTGGGATTACAAGCATGAGCCACCACCCCTGGCACAGAGTATCTTTTTAATAAACTTTTAAATTATTTATGACGAGGAGAATCAAGACATTTGGATCTTTCTAGTCTGTTTTGAAACTGATAAAGCATTTTTCTCTTCCCCATATTACCAGCTTATTGACCCTTAACTCGCACCCAGGCTAAACTTAGATCTTTTATTGATCTGTCCTCACCCTTCAATCCTTCCAAGGAGTTGATTAGTAAAAATGCGAACAAGATAGAAAAAAAACAAAAACAAAAACAAAAAAAAACAGTTACCCTATCAAAAGTTACTTCAATTACTTTTGAAAAACCAAACACCACACAGGCTATAAGTTTGAAACCCTTGCCAAAAAGTTATGAAGATAAGCCAAAAAAACTATTTTTCTATTTCTGAAAATTAGTTTGCTAAGATGGAATAAGAAGGAATTTCTTCTAATCAACACTGGTCTCCTTTGCCAATTCACAACGAGAGATTTTCTAAGTCTTTCACATTTTTGTTAAGAACAGACAGAATTCCTCTACCTATTTATAACTGGCAATTTCTCTTAAAATGGCCTTTCATATACTGTCCGAATTGGTTTGACTTCCTTTTCCAGACAGTAAGTTCCTATAATTAAAAAATTAAAAGTACCATATTTTTCCAGCCTCTAAAGGCAAAAGAGGACTTCTTTAGCTTCTAGACTTATCCTTGGATTTCAGGGGGCTACAGAAGGCTAGAGAATTTCTCACTGGGGTTCCATGTCTTAGGCAACTTCCCATATCCTCAACAACTGCAAAATATCACTGGCCTAGTACACTGCTAGGCCATCTTCAGTTTTAACCACAGTGCAGTTATGCAGGCACATACACTGGTCACTAGCTCACCTTGGGAACCCACTTCTTCCCTGATTCCCTTACATTCTTTGACCTTTCATAAATTACTGTTAGTTACAACTACAATTAATGGTGACATTCACTGGTCACCCCTGGGTCACAGTTTTGTCAGAAGGAACAACAACAACAACAAAAATGAATAATCAAGGTACCATTTGAAAAAAGTAACTGTGTGTTTTAAAAAAAATCATTAAGTTGCACTATTTTAACTGACACCAATCACGCTAGGCACTGGGCTGCCATTCTAAAATCATGACATCAAAACATTATCTTTGCATTACTGAGTACACTTTTTTCTTAGTACTCTGTATTTTGAGTATTTTCAGACATAATGAAATCACCATTAACATTTCTAAAAAAGTGGGAAGAGCTAAGCAAAACGAGCATTTTGCAAGCCATTGAAAGCTGAAAAGAGAACAGCAATTAACTCTGGTTTGTACCAAAGCTATTAGATACGTGTCTCAGTCTTTCTCATCATGAAACTCCTTAACATCTAAAGCTGAACCACATCCAACTTTATACGGTTTTAGAAGACAGAGAAAGCAGAAAAAAAATGTAAGCTGGTAATATGGAGAAGAGAAAAAAATGTTAGCTTTTATTGTCATTGTCATTTACTTTTTTTTTTTTTTAATACTTCGGTTGCATCTAAGTATTTTCTTGTTTTATAAAGTAGCTTAGATGCCTGGATTAATAGCAGTATACGCAATCCATTCGGAGTACTTTATTGCCAGCCGCTAAGTCATTAAAAGCCTAGGAGGGTATTTGACAGCGAATCCATATATCAATACTCTATGAGGAGCCGTTTGATGCCTTCCGTTTCTGTCACAAGATCTGAGCAGCGTCTGCTTCCAGGGCTCCGGGGTTCTGACAGTGAAGGATGCTGTTCGGGGACAAAGTGCAACGTCCTCCTCCGGCTGCAAACGCTCCTGTGCGCACACCACAAACACACACTAAGGACGCGCACCACGCACACGTCTCTGAAGACCACCCCGGGGATGAAAACAGCCTGTCACTAAAACGGGCGGCAGCTCCATCCCGACAGCCGGGACCCCAGGAAGACGCTTCTCGAGCCCGAGCACCACCCTCTACTTCGGGCCCAGTGCCTTGGGCTTCCTCTCTCGGCCGCGCTCCTCCCGCCCTCCTCCCTCCGCCATGCGAAGGCGCAGCTCTCCTGCGGACCCGAAGCCAGAAGGGGGACCACCGGCAGGCGGAGGGGCTGGGGCGCCAGAGCCGGGCCGCTCCATGCATGCCGGCCGCACACCCGCCGCCACCCCAGCTAAGCGCAGCCTCTGCTGCGGGCGAGTCGGCGCCCGGCTCACCTAGGGGCCGCAGCCTCCGCAGCTCACGGACTTGTCACCGGCCGCAACGAGCCGTGAGCGAGCCAGGCGAGCAGGCTGACCTCCCTCCCGCGCCAGCCCCCAGCCCTCCCCGCTCCCAGCCCCGCGTCCCGCCCCGCCCCCGCCCTGCCCACCCCTCGGCTTCCGCCGCCGCCACCGCCGCCGCAGCTCCGGCCCGCAACACCGCCTACTCTCCACGCCTCCCACTCACTCTCGCGAGAGGGCGGCGCACCTCTCGCGAGAAGAACTCAGGGGCGAGCCCGCGCAAAAGTGGGTGGGCGTTTAAAAAAGGAAAGAAGGAACAGGAAAAAAAGCCTTCCCACGTGCTCCGGGGCAGCTAGCGGAGTCGTCCCGCCGGTCACATGACTTAGAGGCGGCTTCTCCATTGGCCGGGACCCGCTCAGCCGTGGGAGCTTTAAATTCGAGGCCGACCTACGAACCTGCGGCGGACGTCTTGCGCGCTTCCTGCTCCGTTGCCTCGGAAACGGCTTAACCCTTTCCTCTGGCAAGTCCCCAGGCCTTGGCTTGCTCCGCAGGTTTGGTTTCAGGCTCTGTCTCTTTTCCGTCAACCCCTCGGTCTTACCGCCTGGGGTCAGCCGGGCTCCTTCTTCGCCACAAGGCTAGTTTTGCTTTCTTCTGAAGCCCCAAGCCCTTCCCAAAGTGGCAGCCCCACCAGATCTGACTGCTCAAGGAAGGGCTATCCTTTCTGATGGCTCCGCCCCTTCCCCCCAACATCTCCAGGGAGGACCACTCACAGCGCACAGGGCCTCCGGGCCTATCCCAGACAAGATTCTCAGGGCCCTAGTGCACCTAGTAGCACCCAGGATTCTCAAGGCCCTTAGTGCTCACCCTGATGTCTTTACATGGTAGGGAAATCAGAAAGTAAAGCTTTAGTCACTGGGAAGCCTAGCCAGAGATGAAAAGCTATTATGCTGATTATTTTCACCTAAAATCTGAAGGGCCAGTCCAGATTGCCCTGTCTCCTCAAAAGCATCTGTTCCTCAAGAGTGGAAACACCTGGCAAGGAGAAAGACATTTTTGAGAGTGTCCTCATTATGAGTTAAGTTTGGCCCTGTTCGGAGGAGAGGGTCAGGGAAGAAAGGGTGCATTCATTTGTTCATTTCTTCATTCAACAGACACTACTCCACGCTGTCTACTGAGCAGTGATGACGACAAATAGCATAGATTCTAGGGAGCTCATCTGAAGGTGAAAAGAAGGGAAAAAAATCCGTTGGTTTTAAGCTGTATGCAAAGAAATTACAATAAGTGACGTGATGGTGATTGAGTGACTAGTATAGGGACTGCTCTTTTGAGGAGGAGACATTTTAGCAGGGATTTGAATAACAGTCATGCAAAAGTCAGCGTAGAGCATTCCAGGAAAAGGAAAACACTAATTCAGATATCCTAAATAAGGACCTATTCTAGTGCATTTGAGGGAAAAAGAAATGAGAAAGTAAACTTTTTTGAGCCTGGAGTTGGAAACTGTAAGAGTTCAAGAAAGAAGAAAGTAACACAAAAAGCCTCTTAACAAAGCCAGGTTTATTTTGGAAAATAAAACTGAGAGGGGCTTCCGGCTGATTTCAGTCAGGAGCGTTCTCTCTTACAGACTAAGGACATTTAATGATTTAGGGAGGGAGAGCTTATTGCAGGCATGGAATATTTCTGGGTGGAAGAGAGTTTTATTGCCGGGGATGGAATGTCTCGGTCCAAGGGGAGGTTATCTCAGGGCTGGCATGTCTCTGGTCAGAGGGGAGGTTATCTTCCGGCTGGCATGTTTCTGGTAGAGAGAGTTTTATCTCTGGGTTGGAATGTTTCTGGTTGAAGGTGTCATTGTGGTTTATGGTCATGCTGACATTAGCCATTAGGCTGTTTTTTGGGCTGGATTTAGGCGGTTTTTAATCAAGGGAAACTTAAAATGCGGTACTTGTCCAAAATGGTGATGCTCCTGCTCTGTCAGAAACTAGCATGGGCCAGATCCTGTAAGGCTTTGTTAGCCAAGAAAGGAATTGAAAGTTTATTCTAAACGCAATAGACGGTATTAGAGAGTTTTTAATAGAGGAGAGACACCCAGAGTTTACTTTTTAAATATATATATATTTTTTATTGTGTTTTAGGTTTTTTAAAAAATGTCTCTTCCTTGAAAAGAGTGGATCTTAAAGAGGCCAAAGCAGAAGCATGGGAGATTTGGAGATTTATATCCCAGGTGAGAGACAGTCATGAAATTTAATTTCCAATGATTATTTCTAAAATCCATTAGGTCAGAGTTCTGATGCTGTTCTGCCTCTGTTAAAACGTGGATTTCTCCTAATTACTAGGAGAAAGAATTGGAGAATTTTCTTTTGTTACCTGGGGGAAAACAAATGGCTGAAAAAAAAGGGCCCACCTATAATTTTTTTCCCTCCATTACGCTACTCTGACAACCACCTCTTCAATTTGTAAAGTCAGTTCTAAGAAGAGGACAGAAAATGAAGTTCTGTGCAGATACTTATTGCTTAGTGTAAGATTTGAAAAGATAGAGGTTGAAGGCTGGGAAATGAAAAGGATGTTTCACCAAAAGAAACGAATCAGGAAACAGGTTTCAATTCGAACCAAGCTCTCTCATTAGTGATACAACCAAATTAAGGTCCCTTATCACCACTGAGTCTCAGCTTCCTCATACATAAAACAAAGCAATTTAACTACACCTGAAGTGGTTAAGCCTGAATTACACTTTAACATGCACACAACAGTAGGATGGAAGCTGGAAAGAGAAATGAAGTGATTTTTTATGAAAACCCAACAGAGTCAGCAGCTCAACCCAAATGAAATTGAACACACACACACCAGCTGAGGAACTCTGAAACTGGTTGATACAGATACCAGGAATGCTTCCCTAAGAAACCTTGGCCTTCTCACTGTGGAAACGGAAACACTGCCACCTGCTCGACCTCGTATTCCGTTTCTCTGAAGCTATTTTCAACCTATGTAGTATTAAATAAATAATGATTCACATGTTCCTAATCAGAGTTTAAGAACCAGATAGAAAATAAATTTTTTAAAAGGTCTGAGGCAATATCTTAAAGTTAAGCTAACTCCTTAATTTTAACAAAAGCAAGATTTCAGGAAACAGGGCTGCTTTTTAAAAGGAAAAATGCCAAAAAGAGAAAAAGTACTATTTTAACAAAGTAGGACCATTCTTTTAACATGCTAATTGAGTACTTTTGAGTGTTTACAGCCCTCATAATGATTAACTGAAACAGCTGCGTGGTACTGCTAATTTAGATGAACTCTGGGCTCAACTCTCCCAATTGAACATGTATTAACAGAGCCCGAAATAAATCCAAGTCACCCTAGCAAGACAGTCATTGTGGTCTCTTGTGCTAGCTACAGTTATTTGCAATACAGTTAATAGAAAGTGAGAAAAAAAAATAGGATTGAGATCCAGTTCTGCTGTGACCCTAGTTCCTGGATTCTTTTTAAAATTGTATGTTTTTTACAGTTTTATTGAGGTGTAAGCCATATACCATACAATTTAGTTCCTTTGGTAGATTTACAGTTGTGCAAGCATCATCAAAATCTAATGTTAGAAGTTTAGTTCCTCCCTAAAAGAAACTTTGATACCCAGTAGCAGTCAATCTACTTTATGTCTCTAAAGACTTGCCTATTCTGGACATTTCATAGAAAGGGAGTCATACAATATTTTATGTGTCACTTTGTTCATTTAGCATGTGTTAAAGGATCATCCATGTTGAAGTGTGTATTTGTACTTCATTTTTTCATTGCCAAATAATGATTCCATTCTATGCATATAGCACAGTTTATTGATCAGTTTATCAGTTGATAGACATTTGGGTTGTTTCTACATTTTGGCCATTATGAATAATGTTGCTTTGGATATTCTTATACAAATTTTGTGTGAATGTTGCTGATTCTTTTTAATATTCTAAAAAATATAAGACGTTCTGTTTATGCTGTTTATAAAGTACATATTTCTCCTTGCACTGTTCCTTTGCTTCCAGGCTTTGTCTTTTTGCCTGCTGGTTGAAGTATGCGCACTCTATCCCCAGAGGGTTGTCATTTCTACCCAGGCAAGTCACATCTGGCCATGCTACTCCCCTGCTTACAACCTTTCACAGCTTCTCACAGTTTTCCTCATAATCTGCTTTTCTCCTTTGCTCTCATATCATTCTCCCTTTCAGACTGTTCCCTTTTCAGTTCCTCGAAATAGGACCAGACCCTGCCTGCCTTATCACTTTCCACAGGCTGTTTCTTCAGGATCCAGTATTCTTTCTCTGTCCATCCTGGTTAGCCTCTGAATGCCCAAGAATCCTTCAGCTTTCAACTCTACTGTCACTTCCTCAGGAACTCTTGTCCTAACTCCCCAGACTAAGTAAGTTCCCCTTTATTTAGGACTCCCTACTTTTTCTTCAACAAATTTATCAACTTAGAACAATTTTTTTTTTGAGACTGTTGTAGAACAATTTTTTTTTTTTTTTTCTCTGTTGCCCAGGCTGGAGTGCAGTGGTGTGATCTCGGCTCACTACAACCTCTGCCTCCCAGGTTCAGGCAATTCTTCTGCCTCAGCCTCCCAAGTAAATGGAACTACAGGCACACGCCACCACACCCAGCTAATTTTTTGTATTTTAGTAGAGGTGGGATTTCATCATGTTGCCCAGGCTGGTCTCAAACTCCTTAACTCAGGCAATCTGCCAGCCTCAGCCTCCCAAAGTGCTAGGATTACAGGCGTGAGCCACCACGCCCAGCCCCAACTTACAACAGTTTTTATTTGTGTGGTTACCTGGTTAATGTCTGTCTCCCTCCTCCACTAAACTGTAGGATCCATGAAAAAGGGGCTGTTTCTGTTTTTGCTTAGGTGTTACTAGCACATAGTTTCAGTAACTATTCAAAAAAGGAAAGGGAGGAAGGAGGGGGTCTTACCAGACTATTCTATGTTTTCTTTAATTTGTATTGCCAGGAGTCCTCAGTAAAGTCTTGATAAATGTTATAAGCCAGACCTGTGCTATGCTAAGGGAAATGAATGGCAAGGTGTGTCCCATGCTTGGGATGGTACATGCTTGGGATGGAACGGCAAGGCGTGTCCCATGCTTGGGATGGTACAGCGTGTCCCATGCTTGGGATGATGGTACAACATCTCATGCTTGGGTTGGTACAGCAGGTGTCCCCTGCTCATGCTCCTCACAGAAATGGGCTGGGGAGAGGAAAGACCAGTGGTGTACAAAGGAGCCAGGGCAGCAGGCTGGCAAGTCAGAGAACACAGCCTTTGTCTAAGGGCATGCAAGAGAGTGTCTGGGAACCCCTTATGTGTCTCCTAGGGGCATTTTAGTGGATAATATTGGTGTCTCCTCCACTGTAATTTTGTAAATTAATGGAATTTTTTTTTCCTTTTTAGACATACTGTAATAGAAACAAGACATTTGGGTTATAGGCATATGAAAGAATTATGACCCTGCAAGGTTGAATGATCTAGATCACATGGGGTACTAAATGGAATAGTTCAGGCTAAAATTAGCTAGTTCAGTCTGATCCTACCTTTCAACAAAACTAAGCCTACTACACAAAGCTAGGCTCTCAGCTTAATAATACCCTTGGTGACCTTCTGAGTACAAAGACAGGCATCATCTTTCCCCAGGAGCTTTGGAGCTTTACAGTAGCAACCTCTGACAGCCAGGAGCAGATTCCATATCGCTTCCTGTTTGAAAACTTGAGTCTCCCTTTGGCCCAGTTGCTGAATTCCTGCCTGAGTGATATTTCCTGCTTGAGTGATGGCCCAGCTGGTTGTTCACTTGTAAAAGTGAGATGTCAAGTCCTTTTCTACATAGTTCAGTTTTGGGATTTTGTTTTTTATGATTATGAATTAACACACACATTATGTAGAACATTAGAAAAATACAAGAAAACATAATGGAGCAGACCAGTTATTTGGTGGTCGTTTTACATGTATTATTTAATTTATTATTATTTTTTGTTTGTTTGGAGACAGAGTCTCTGTCACCCAAACTGTAGTGCAATGATCATAGTTCAGTGTAGCCTTGAGCTCCTGGGCTCAAGTGATCCTCCCCACTTACCTCCGGAGTAGCTAGGACTACAGGTGCATGCTACTGCAACTAGCTATTTTTTATTTATTTGGTTTTCTGTAGAGACAGAGTCTTGCTGTGTTGCCCAGGCTGGTCTTGAACTCCTGGACTCAAGCCTCCCAAAGAGCTGGGATTATACACATGAGACACTGCATCCAGCCAAATTTATTAATACTTAATAAACCAATGTATTAATAAAACATTCTAAAAAGGGAAAAATATGGAAATTATAGTTTCATCAGCCGTTTAAATATGTAAAGGTACTTTTTAAGTTCAGGAGGTAAAATACCTCTTTCATGCCTTTGGTTTGAATCCATGCATATTATATTGCAATCTACTATATAGTTTATAACGTACACACTATCAACCTTAATGAGATTCACAAAATATGATTCATTATAGAGTTTATTTGAGCATAAAGCTTGAGGATGACAACCTGAGAACAGCAATTCCAGATGAATGGGGTCAGCATTCCAAAGTGGAGAAGGTTTCACTTCTGTAGGCTCAGAAAGAGAAACTGTAGCAGGATTATCACATTTTCCACAGGAGACCAGTGTGTTACAGCAATTTGATTGGTTATAGATTGCTACATTCCAAGGAAGATGACTTCATTACTCTGTGAGGAGTAGTGATCAGAGAGGGTCTTATATCTGGTTCCTTTTGATCTTCCTAATTATTTATAGAAAAAAAAGAGCAGAAGTTGCAGCTCCGTGCCATGTGACTTAAGCTACAGAGCCATGTTCCTCTCAAGGCACAGAAAAAATTTAAATTTCCAACAGCTTCAAATTTAAATGATTTAATTTCATAGCACTTACCCAATTCATTTGTAGCAAGTGTCTTTATAAGGATAGAGACGCATCTTAACCATTGTTAAAATGATACCTAGTGATATTTTAATACCCAGTGGCACTCATTAAATGCTCAATTAATTCTAAAAGCATAGAATCATAACTATACTAATTAGTAAATGTAGTACAAATGATAATTCAGAAGTGCCACTCCAAATTAAACACTTCTTGAACAGCAAAATCAGTCTGAGTGCTGTTATATATTATACTCAAATATAATGATTCTTCTGAGTTAAATCAGTTATAGTTACTGAATTATCTTCTAATATGTAAGAAACAGATGTATCTTCTTTTAAAAAATGTAATATATAATTGTCCGAAATTCAAATACAAGTAATTATGCCTAAATGTAATTACCTGATAAGATAAAAGAGTTTCTTTAAATTTCATTGCCCGGCTGATTTAAAATGATTGATATATAGTTAAATTAGAAGCACAAAGTGTTATGAAAAGCTTGTTACAGACATTACAAGTTCAAAGAAGCATGAATGTTATCAAGCATTTCAAAAGCATTTAGCATAAGTAAAAAAAATAGTTTACCATATAAAATTTATAAACAACTTAAAAAAAAGTATTTTGCAATAAGTTAAATAGATTTCCTCTTCATGTGAGCCGCCAGCATACACGCTTACTACTTTAAAAAAGACACTAGATAACTTCCACTGGATTATATATCTAAAGGACAACATCAGCCTTTGGAATATTGTCCGAACTTTATGACAAGATAAAACAGATCCTAGAACAAGTTATTCCTGGGTCTGTCATACCTGTTGCTTAGCTGCTTTGCTTGAAAAATGAAACATTAATTCAAAATGTTGATCAGAGCATCCTTATTCATTAGTTAGTTCACATGAAATTCAACAGATATATCTTTATGTGATTAGATCTTTAAAGAAGGTAATACTCATCCATATAAAATATGAATATTATTAATACTTACCTACATAAGGTACCAAAAGTCATTAAACACTGGGGTAAAAATCTAGGCTGAAAAGTGGTAGAACTTTTAAGACCCCCTGAATGCCTCCTAGCCTACACTGTAGGAAATCCTTGCTCTATTTGCAATTTAAGCCACTAAACTATGTTAGAGGTATCTGGACAGTCACCTTACTAGTTTTCTTTTTTTTTTTTTTGGATTGCCTAAAGTTATCTTTAACAGATGACTTTCAATAAATCCCTATTTATTTTGGATTGCCTAAAGTCATCTTGAACAGATTTGTTCCCCTTCCCCACAATGGAATTTGTGAAATCAGCTAAGCTTCTGAAAGATACACTAGCCAATCTTCATGAACATCAAAGTAGCCAACCATTTCTGATTTATTGGTTTACTGGCCTGCAACACTTCATGGTTAGTCTAATCTTCTTCATTGGAAGGATGCAGCTACCAAAACACACAAATGTAATTTTAGGCTACATGAATGCTGGTGTGACACTCAAAACAAAAGAGGTGCTAGTCCTATGGTACTCTAACTAGTCAGTATGCACTCGAGTTAACCATAGTGAAATATGACCAGAGGTGAGGGGCCTAAGGAATATCTCATATGTGAAATTTATCTTGTTGGTATTTAACCTGAAGAAGGGGAGAATCAGAGGGATATAGTAAACTGAGGTTGAAACACTAATGTATGAGAACTGTGTGATGCTTCCTCTGTCCTTCCAGAGGGAAGAGAACAGATTTTGGTTCAATATGAGCAGGAAAAATAATTACCATTGTCTTCAAATAGATGGGTTATCTTTACAATCAATGGGTGACAATTTTCTTGGCAATTTGTAATTTATTTAGAAAATACCCTTTGTAGAGCCCAAATTTATAATTTATCAATTTGTTATAAATTTATGATATGTCATACTCTGCTCTTTATCTCTAAACTGATTTACAATTCTTCCTGTTTAAGCCTGTTCTTATCTCACATTTGATTGTGCAGGTTACTTTCCTTATCAGTTGATTTAATAATCTACAATGATTTTATCTTCAAACAGTATGCCTATAAGTTGACTGTAATGAGTATATTAAGATTCCTACAGAGGTTTGTTTAATAGTATCATGGCCTGTAATCTTTCTGTCTTTTTTATATGGTCAGTAGCTATTCTGAAATTGCCATATAAACTCCTGATGAAGTAAGAGCTGCAGTAAAATAAGGTCTGATCAAATATGCAAATTTTCATATATGGTTTGAGAAAATGGCATTTCTTTTCTGAGAAAGAGAAGTCAACATTTATAAGGTACTAATTGGGTTTTAGTGTCAAACCCTATGCTCTTCAAAGTTTAATATTAGTCTATACTTTTTGTAACTTTAAAAAATTTTTATGAAGAGTTCTTGCTCATTTTACTCTAAAGGATCAAGATTTCTAAGAATTCTCAACTAAGTTCCAGGGAGGAATAAAGTCCTCATTGAAGTCCACTGAAATGTATGCTATCCTATCTGTTTCTTAATCATTACTACCTTTCCACATCAGCCCCCACTGAAGTACCCACATTTCTGCCTGGTCTCTAGCTACATGGTCAGTGCTGCCCTCTACTATAGCATCCCCTCATTAAGATATGACAGGACGATGCCATCCTACAAACATAGAGCCCTCTCTACAGAAATGATGCATGATTCTTAGATACCATGCAGAATCTATATTCCAGCCCCTTCTGCCAGGACATGGCAAATGCTTCCTCTCCTTGTTCTCAGTAATCTAATTTACCACCTCCATTGGTGACTGGGTTTTGTAATACCATAGTGTTTTCTCCTATGATCCAACTTGTACTGGACCTCTCATTTCTCACCCAGGAATGGCATTAATAAGAGATCTAGCAATCCTCTGCTTGCCCTCAGAAGTCTCTCAAATGACTTACATGTATGTCATAGAAAATTGTCATGAATCCTGCCCTATGTTCATTCTTTCACTTTGGCCAACATAAGGTTCTACTTTCCTTGACTTATGACTTCTAACAACTCTAGGTCAAAAAATGAAAGTAATGGAATATAATGATATACAAGATATACACAAGAACAAATACCTACTGGGAAAAGCCAAAGGTTTTCTGTGACCCCTGCCAAACATTCAGTTCCCCTGGGCCACCTTAATAATGGATTTCCTCACTAAGCTCCCTTTTAGTAATGTAACACCGCCTTCAGAGCTGTTCCAAGAACCAGTGGCTCACTTCCACCTATGCCAGGGAACCCTCAGAGGGATGGATCACTTGGATAGTAATATTGGTCCACGAAGCCATGAACAAAGTTGCTGTGGTCTGAGGACCCTTCTGTATTTCTATTCAGGGTGATTTTACATTCTGTTTTGACTGGTACAGTCATAGTCATTGCCTCTTGTTAGCGCTTCTTTTATTTTTCAAAAATATCTCAGTTTAGAAAAGAAAGTATATGGATACCTTGTTTATATCCTGCCTTAGGCAGAACCTCTCCTCTACCTGTCAAAATGGACCTGTTCTGGGATACGACCCAAGACTGCTAGCTGAACAGAAATACTCAGCCAACCCCTAAAGCTATAATGTATTTTCAGTGTGGAGTCCTAATTAGGGAAAAGGTATCAGACTGACAGGACCAAGGGAAAGCAAAAAGACAGATAAGTTGTAAGTATGCCTTTCATCATGGTCCAGGACACAGCCCTCTTGCCCATTTAACTCACAATCTTCCTGTGCCCAGCTATCACCAGACCCTTGGCTGAAAGAAAAATGCAAATTAGCTCACTGAAACCTTAGTGTTATCAGTACTGCACAAAGCCCTCTTCACACAGCAGAAGCACCATCCTATAAAATCTCCAGCAGGGCTTTGTCTCCTTGCAGTCAGCCCCTCTCTTGCTGACCTGCCCATTACTTACTTAAATCATACTTTCATACTTTATCTAATAAATCTGCCTTTCTTTACTTAAAATTGTCTTGGTATATTAGTAAATTTTCACACTGCTGATAAAGACATACCCAAGACTGGGAAGAAAAAGAGGTTTAATATTAATGGACTTACAGTTCCACATGGCTGGGGAGACCTCACAATCATGACGGAAGGCAAGGAGAAGCAAGTCACATCTTAGATGAATGGTGGCAAGCAAAGAGAGAGAACTTGTGCAGGGAAACTCCCATTTTTAAAACCATCTGATCTTGTGAGACTTATTACTATCATGTAAACAGCACAGGAAAGACCTGCCCCCATGATTCAAACATCTCCCACCGGGTCCCTCCCTCAACATGTGGGAATTATGGGAACTATGAGATTTGGGTGGGGACACAGAATCAACCCATATCACTTGGCAAATTCTTATTACTGCCCACGCAACATCGGTCTCAGATTGTTACTATCTGCAACATCCAGTGCCACCCTTCCCATTACCAAAATAACTAATTGATCATTTCTTCTTCCTGTCAGCTAACTTGCTTATTTAAATGTCATCCACCCTTATCTCAGAACACAAAATGTGCATTAACTACATTTTCTAACCAGGATACTTCTTGGACCCACTTGTGTTTGAAGCTGTAGAATATGTTGAAGAATTCTAAGCCACCAAGAATAACTGACAAGCTTTCTCAAAGATGTTAAGACCTTCAAATGATATGTCAACAGTGGTACCCAGGGACAACCTAAAGGAATGTTACGAGTCTCGGTGACATCTTGGCAATTTCTCTTCCTACAACTCTTAACAAATCTATATGTTACTGTCCTGGTCTTCTCTTCATCATGACCATCGTGTTGGTAATGCATAATTACAACTCCTAATGCTTTCAAATTCCGAGTGTACTTCATTAGTCCCTCCTTCATCTTGCCAAATTCAACCCTATTATTCTTCATACTTTATATTTGGGAATATGTAGTTTACATTACCTCGGACACCTTTTGATCCACTAGAAATAAATCCAATACTTTAACAAATGGAATTCAATCAGTAAACAAATACTGAGAGCCTGCCACCTCATCTTTGCCTGCCATTGGGATCTTCGACCACTGCCCTACAAGGAAGGTGCAAAGACCTATAGTGCTGGGATTTCTACTGCGATTTGGTCCCTAGAAAACTCATTAGTCCAGTTGGAGTGGGGAGCATCAAGGATCTGACTCTCCTTGAGAATTCTTGAAAAGACATTTGTCATAAAGCATACATGGGATAAATTTCCCTAGTCTCTGACTCTGGCCTTACACATTACTCCTGTCTTACACATTATCTTTGCTTCCTCATAACCAGCTTGACCAATGTGCCACTTGAAGGCAGGTAGCGATTGTGCCTTATCATTGACTCCCAAGGATCTGTCACAAAAATAATTGTTATCAATTAGTCAACAGGCACATTTCTACCGTACCACAATATCTTTTAATTCTTTCCTTTTAAATGGTTTCATGAGGCTTGGCCTGAGGAATGGGGACAAAATAGCAGTGAAGGTCTGGCTTGGAGTCAGTAGTCTTGAAGACAATGGAGTGCTTAGGTTGGGTATAATCTAGTTACTAAAGCATCTAAATTGGCTGGGTGTGGTGGCTCACGCCTGTAATCCCAACACTTTGGGAGGCCAAGCCAGGTGGATCATGAGGTCAGGAGTTCGAGACCAGCCTGGGCAACATGGTGAAACCCCATATCTACTAAAAATACAAAAAATTAGCTGAGTATGGTGATGGGCACCTGTAATCCCAGCTACTCAGGAGGCTGAGGCAGAGGCAGAAGAATTGCTTGAACTTGGGAGCGGGTGGTTGCAGTGAGCTGAGATTGTGCCATGGCACTCCAACCTGGGAGACAAGAGCAAGAATCCATCTCAAAAAAAAAAAAGAATCTAAGTCAACCATGAGCTGTGGTCTCTAATAGGGAAATAGAGGGGTCCCAGAAACAAGCAAGAAGCCAACCTAGCTTAGAACCAGAGGAAAATCTTCAGATAGCAAGAGGGCCAAGCTGTTCAAGGCAGAACTATTGAGGTAACCTAAGACAAAAGAATTGCTAAGAGGTGTTGCATTTTATAAGGCAAGTAGCTTGGGGACATGACTTCCTGTGTGCTCACTGAAAGGAATCAGGAAGCTACTATCATCTCCAAAACAGAGGGTTATATTTCCAAGAAATACATTCTCTCTAGGTCTGAGTGAGGAAACGTAATGAAAGACAGCTGTGTCCTAATAAATTTTCTATTTCGAGAGCCTGGATCTCCAGTGCTTAATTTGATCAGTCTGACACAGGTTAGGCAGGAAATAAGGAAGCTTAGCAAGTGCTAAAAGCTATAAGTTTTCATCTTGGCTTAGGCCCTCTATTACATTCATCTACTAGATTCAAACAGGTTTTAGGCAAGAGAGCTAGGTGGAGATTCAGTTTGGAGCTCAGAGTTCCGTGTTCCAGAGACACTTCATTAATGCATCAGGTGTCAAAGGATCCAACACCAAGTATAAGATGTGATCCAAAATGCTAACAAAATATAGCATCAGAGAAACTAGCCTCAGGAGATACTCAGAAATCCAGCCCGACAATGGGCAGGCACTAAGAAAATATATCAAAAAATAAAAGCTTCTATCCCTATGAGTGTGGGAGCAGGACACCACAGGGGACAGGAATGGCCAGGACGAATACTTGGTATATATACTAGCGTTGCAGAATTTTTTCTCCTTAGTTCAGCTAAATCTGGATTCTTGTGTCACAACTTGGAAAAGTTAGGCACGCAGACATATTGAAGGGTGAGGGGAATGGAATTTACTGGGCGAAAAGGAAAAAAGAAAAAATAACTCTCAGCAAAGTGAGAGGGGTTCCTGCCAACAGGCTCCCATCTCATAGATTGAATACCAGGCCACCACACATAAGCTGAAGAGTCCCCAGGCTCCTCCCTCTTGCATAAGGCACAAACATTTCAGTGGCTACACCCCATTCTCCCGGTGGCAGGTGAGCTGGAGATTCTCCAGGAATTTTCCCCCTTACGTGCCTCCTGCATCCATCAATACCAGTGACCGGTACTCAGTCAACTCCTTAGTTACCAAGGACCTCAGGTTCAATGAAAAGAGAGGACTCAAGTCTAATGAATTAGGAAACCATGTTTTCAGAAAGAGGGCATAAGATTAAAGCTAGAGGCAACACTAGGATATTTTGTGTACTCTAAAGAGGTTTTGAGCCTAGAACGTGGCTCAGGTGGTTCTGCAGGGAGAAAATGAAGGCAGAAGGTGGAAACTGGGTAGGATATTGCTTTAAATTATAAAATATTTAAAATAAGTGGAAAATGGGCTGGGCATGGTGGCTCATGCTTGTAATCCCAGCACTTTGGGAGGCCAAGGCAGGTGGATCACCTGACATCAGGAGTTCAAGACCAGCCTGACCAACATGGTGAAACCCTGTCTTTACTAAAAATATAAAACCTAGCTGGGCTTGGTGGTATGCCTGTAATCCCAGCTACTTGGGAGGCTGAGGCAGGAGAATTGCTTGAACCCAGGAGACAGAGGCTGCAGTGAGTCAAGATCATGCCACTGCACTCCAGCCTGGGCCACAGAGGCTCCATAATAAGCAAATAAATAAATAACAGCTCTTTTAAGAAGTAGAACATTCTGGAGACAGTTAAACCACCTTTCTCAAAATCCCTTTTCTCTTCCATCTCTTCATAGGAAACACCATACTGAAATTGATGCATATCAGTACAATGAATGTTTTTATACTTTTACTACATGTGTATGAATCCATTAACAAGATAAATTATTGTTTGTTTACAATCTTTATATAAATGGTATTATGTAGTATATAGTTTTGCAGCTTGCTTATTTTTTCACTCAACATTGTCCTTGAGATTAATTCATACTGATTGGTCATGTTGATTTCATTCACTCAGTTGTATTAATAAGTGAGTTTATTCTCCTATTATTCAGGTCTCTCATATTCATTAATACAATCTTACAATAAGTATTCTTACACATACCTCTTTGTGCCTATATATATATATACTAGTGGCAGGATTGTTGAGTCACAAACCAGATGTATCTTCAACTTACTAGATATTACAAAATAGGTCTCCAGGTAGTTGTTCTGATTTAAATTCTCCACTTTAAACATCATGTGGAACCAAAAGAGAACCCCCATAGCCAAGACAGTCCTAAGCAAAAAGAACAAAGCTGGAGGTATCACACTGCCTGACTTCAAACTATACTACAAGGCTACAGTAATCAAAACAGCATGGTACTGGTACCAAAACAGAGATATAGACCCAATGGAACAGAACAGAGGCCTCAGAAGTAACGCCACACATCTACAACCATCTGATCTTTGACAAACCTGACAAAAACAAGCAATGGGAAAAGGATTCCTTGTTTAATAAATAGTGTTGGGAGAACTGGCTAGCCATGTGCAGAAAGCTGAAACTGGACCCCTTCCTTACACCTCACACTAAAATTAACTCCAGATGTACTAAAGATTTAAACATAAGACCTAACTGCATAAAAACCCTAGAAGAAACCCGAGACAAAACCATTCAGGACATAGGCATAGGCAAGGACTTCATGACTAAAACACCAAAAGCAATGGCAACAAAAGCCAAAATAGACAAATGGGATCTAATTAAACTTAGGAGTTTCTGCACAGCAAAAGAAACAATCATCAGAGTGAACCGGCAACGAACAGAATGGGAAATATTTTTTGCAATCTACCCATCTGACAAAAGGCTAATATCCAGAATCTACAAAGAACTAAAACAGATTTACAAGAAAAAAACAAACCCATTCAAAAGTGGGTGAAAGATATGAACAGATACTTTTCAAAGGAGGACATTTATGAAGCCAATAAACATGAAAAAAATGCTCATCATCACTGGTAATTAGAGACATGCAAATCAAAACCACATTGGGATACCAATTTACGCCAGTTAGAATGGCGATCATTAAAAAATCAGGCGAGAACAGATGCTGGAGGGGATGTGGAGAAACAGGAACACTTTTATGCTGTTGGTGGGCGTGTAAATTAGTTCAACCATTGTAGAAGACAGTGTGGTGATTCCTCCTTGGGGATCTAGAAATAGAAATACCATTTGACCCAGCAATCCCATTACGGGATATATACCCCAGAGGATTATAAATCATTCTATTAGAAAGACACATGCACATGTATGTTCATTGCGGCACTGTTTACAATAGCAAAGATCTGGAACCAACCCAAATGCCCATCAATGATAGAATGGACAAAGAAAATGTGGCACATATACATCATGGAATACTATGCAGCCATAAAAAAGGATGAGTTCATGTCCTTTGTAAGGACATGGATGAATCTGGAAACCATCATTCTCGGCAAACTGACACAAAAACAGAAAACCAAACACCACATGCTCACTCATAGGTGGGTTTTGAACAATAAGAACACATGGGCACTTAGGGAGGGGCATGTCACACACTGGGGTCTGTTGGAGGTTAGGGGGCTAGGGGAGGGAGAGCTGGGGGTGCAAACCACCGTGGCCTGTGTGTATCTATGCCACAATCCTGCAAGATCTGCATATGTACCCCAGAACTTAAAGTACAATTAAAAAAAAAAAAGGATGGGTTTTCCTGTTTGTAAACTATACCTCAATAAACTTAAAACATAAAGTAAGTGATTTTTAGGAGCTATGTTGGATGCTAATCGTTGGTGGCTTGAATGTTTAAAAATAGTTTTACAGTCCATGGCCTGTCTTTTAACTTTTATGTGTTGTTTATTATTGAATAAAGCTTTTACATTTTTGTTAGCCAGATTTATCACTTTTTGTTTAAAGAAAAAAATGGCCTGCCCTTTTTACATATTACATAAAATAATCTTTCCCTAACCCTGTGACAGAGAAAATATTCCCTTATATTTTCTCCTGAGAAGTTTGCAGTTTTGTTTTCCACTTGTCATTTATTTATTAGTAATTCATTTAGAATATGGTATAAAGAAGAGACTTATACCCTTCTTTTTTATATTGTTTTTCTTTTTTCATATGAGCACCTAATTATTCCAACACCATTTGCTGAATAATGTTTTTCTTTTCTTAATTTTTAAGCATCAACTTTCTTGAAGTCTAAAGAACATGGCTGACATTGCCCAAATTTTTCTGCCTTCACATTTTGTCCTCCACAATAATATAATGACATTTTACAAGCCAAAAACCTTGTTACTTCTATATCTTGGAACATTTGAACAGATTAAGTGCCATGTTGGAATCCATTGTTTCATTTGCCTTCTGAGAGATAGCACCACAGCAAATCAAATGTTTATTATATGTTCTCTTTTAAAATAAAAATTCTAGGAAATAACTAGAACTCAGTCTCCCCATTTAAGTTGGCTTTAAAAAATTCTTATTCAGTTAAAAAAATAAAATCTCCATCCATTCTCATACAATACAATCTAGCAAGTACTCTACAACATATTGAGCATTCATAATGTACAAAAGATTAGTATCATGGTTAAAAAATCGATATGTTCCCTAAACAATACTGAACACTAGATTATTTAGACTACCACAGTCTAATAGAAATATAATGTAAGTCATTATATAATATTAAATTTTCTAGTGATCTCAGTAAAAAAGTTAAAAGAAACATGCATGCAAAAATAGTAGGCTTTATTTACCCCAATATATACAAGATATTTTCTTTTCTTTCCTTTTTTTTTTTTTTTTGAGATGGAGTTTCGCTCTTGTTGCTGAGACCTGAAGTGCAGTGGTGCAATCTCAGCTCACTGCAACCTCTCTCTCCCAGGTTCAAGCAATTCTTCTGTCTCAGCCTCCCAAGTAGCTGAGATTACAGGCATACGCCACCACACTTAGCTAATTTTTTGTATTCAGTAGAGATGGCGTTTCACTGTGTTGGTCAGGCTGGTCTCAAACTCCAGACCTCAGGTGATCCACCCAACTCAGCCTCCTAAAGTGCTGGGATTACACACCATGCCTGGCCCAAAGATATTTTCATTTTAACAATTAGTCAATATAAAAATTTTTGTCTAGTAATGTAAGAGTCTTTTATTAATGAAAATGCCCAAAATAACAACATTGCTTTTTCTACAAAAGCATTACATTCATTATTTTAAAATCTTGTGAATCAAAGAAATTATAAAGTCAGTTACAAAATGCTTGAAATTGGGTAATAATGAGACCACCTATTAAAAGTTGTAGGAGGCTGGTCAAGACCAGTCTGGCCAACATGGTGAAACTCCATCTCTACTGAAAATACAAAAATTAGCTAGGTGTGGTGGTGGGTGCCTGTAATCCCAGCTCCTTGGGAGGCTGAGGCAGGAGAATCACTTGAACCCAGGGGGTGGAGATTGCAGTTAGCCGAGACAGCACCACTGCACTCCAGCCTGGGTGACAGAGCAAGACTTGTTTCAAAAAAAAAAAAAAAAAAAAAGTTGTAGGATGCACGAGACCTACTTCAACAGACTCATTTGCCACAGGTCTCTGCCCAGTGGAGGTTAGCACATGGAATTAGGGTACAATGTAGGCCTAGTGTCTGGGGAGCTTACCTTCAAGCCTGAGCACCCATGGGATCCCTATTCTGTGGCTCTTTCCTGCTTCTACCATGCTGGTCTAGGATATCTCACTGAGATTCTGCCTGGACTTCCTAAGTACCAATTCATTTGCTTGGGATATAGGCTGTGTGGGGTCTCAGGCCACTTACTTCCTAAAGGAATTGAAGTTGTCCCTTAGATTCCTAGACAAGCAGATGACCATCTTGAACCCATATATATCCTCTAAAAGAAAAAAATTGAATACAATTTGATTTAAAAAAATGTTTAAAGTTTATAGAATGAAGCTAAAGTGGTACTTGTAGAAAAATCGATAATTCTACATGCTTTTATTAGTAAATAAAGACACTATATTAAACATTCAACCCAAGAAATTAGAAAAATAAAACATACCCAAAGAAAAGAATACCACTACTACTGGAGAGTTTTACAGATAATTCTACCACCATACATTCAAAGAACAGGTAGTTCTATTCCTACACAAATTCTTTCACAGATTGGAAAAAAAAGGAAAAGCTCTTTCATTTTATAACATACTGTAACCTTGGTTCCCAAACTAGACAAAGGCAATGTAATATCACTTGTGACCACAGAGGTTAAGAGTTTTAAACAAAATATTCCAAGTGAAATACTCTCTTCACCCATTCAAAAGACATTTTTTGAAGACCAGCCAGGAGCCAAGCTTTGTGCAGCGTGATGAGGACAGGATGAATAATATATGCTCTCTGTTCTCAAGCAAAAGCTAATTAAGTGAAAAGATAGCTGTGTTAATAATTATGCAATATAATTGCTCTAGTGGTGGTATGTAATAAGAACAAGCTGTAATGGGAACAGAGATGAAAATATCTAAGTATTTAAAACTTAAAATATCTAAGTATTTAAAACTCTTGGTGAGTTTTAAAAGGTTCTGTTGAGGATCCCAGCGAGTTGAAACTTTATGGATGAGCAGGAGCTTCACAGGTGAATATGAGGTGGTAGCAGAGGTGGAGAGGATAGTAGGTATTTAATTTAGGGTGATGCATGTGTTCACAGGTGTGCGTATCTGTATGTAGTGTGTGGAGGATGAAAATGGACAAGGATGAGAAAGAGGAGAGCTTGGAAGCTTTCCTTTCATTTTGACTCAATACACAGAGGGGAGAAGTGACTTCAGTTAATACTGAAGGGTTGAAGTTATCAGAGACTGCAGAACAGACATGAGTAGTATAAAATAAATACAGATATAAAATAAATACAAATATATATATATTTTTTTGAGGCAGGGACTCAGCCTCCAAAGTAGCTTGGACTATAGGAACATGTCACCATGCCCAGGTAACTTTTGTATTTTCAGTAGAGATGGTATTTGCCATGTTGCCTAGGCTGGTCTTGAACTCCTGGGTTCAAGCAATCTACCCACCTCGGCCTCACACAGTGTTGAGATTACAAGTGTGAGCCACTGTGCCCAGCCCATACAAATATTTAAATTCACAGAGCTTTACAATAAATTTCTCACTAATCTTGGTTTTTAACTTTTAATTTTTATTTGTGCCTATTTTTACCAATTTTATTCTTTCAATTTATTGAAGTTCACATATAAAATCTGTATCAAGATAATTTCTATCTTGATGAAAATACAGACCAAATTTTACTTTTAAAATTAAGATTATTGCAGGCCAAAACAGCATTAAACATATTGCCAGCATGCTGTAATCACTTTCAAATCAGCCGATGTGCTTTAATAGTATAATTTCCCATTGAAATTGCGTAGTCCATCAAATCATAATTAGGCTAATTAGAGTGCTACATATTAGTGTTTTTTGTTGGTTGAAAATTTGTTGTCATGCAGTAATGAGTTTCTAGAAATTTATGCCTTGAGGCTGACCAACCTTTTATAGTATCCTTGAGATGCTTAATATTCTTATTATCACTTTAATGGGCATTGGCTTCTGTCCTTTAATTGGTTGTCACTTTCTGCTGAAGCGCTGCAGGGATACTTATTGAACAAATTATAAAAGTGAGTTTTATGCGCTGCATGCTCTGTTTCAGATTTTTTGTTATTTCTTTTTTCTCTTCTTTTTTTTGAAACAGAGTCTCTCTCTGTTGCCCAGGCTGGAGTGCAGTGGTGCGATCTCGGCTCACTGCAACCTCTGCCTCTCGGGTTCAAGTGACTCTCTTGCCTCAGCCTGCCAAGTAGCTGGGACTACAGGCATGTGCCTGTGGCACGTGCCACCATGCCCGGCTAATTTTCTGTACTTTTAGTAGAGACGGAGTTTCACCGTGTTAGCCCGAATGATGTCGATCTCCTGACCTCGTGATCCCCCCTGCCTCCGCCCCGCCAAGTGCTGGGATTACAGGCATGAGTCACCGCACCTGGCCTGTTATTAATTTCTAATGTGACTGCACAGTGGTAAGAGTCCCCAGTTTGTATGACCCAGGTTCTTCCAATTTTTTGACAATTGTTTGTAGCCCAGAACATAGCCTTTCAAGGCTTCAGTTTATTATCTGTAAAAGAGAGGCTGGTGATAGCTTTCAAGATCCTCTTTTCTAGTTATCTTGAAAGTTATTACCATCAGGAAATGATAAAGGTTCGAGGTGATGGACATGTTAACTACCCTGATTTGATCATTATACAATGTATACAGGCATTAAAGTATCTCACTGTACCCCATCAATGTATAATTATGTGTCAATATAAACTAATGTTTTTAAATAAGAGCTGGAGTGAATGAGGAGGTTGGATCAAATCAATGATCCCTAATCCTGGCCACAGATAAGAAACACTCAAGGAGGGTGATTCAAATGGTAGTGTCTCAAACCGCTTCCCAAGAGATTCTAGTTCTGTAGGTCCAGGGTGGTTCTTGAAAACTTTTTTTAAACATAATCTCCAGGTGATTCTTAGATATTCAGCTAATCATTGGAAACTGTTGAACTAGCTCTGTGGTTTTGAAAATTAATACTGTGGATTGTGACATGTTAGTGTAGGGATGTGCCAACATCTGTTTTGGCAAATAATGTTTTATTGGGATACAACTATGCCATTGATTTACATGTCGTTTGTGGCAGCTTTCCTGCCACATTGGCAGAGTAGAATTGTCCTGACAGAGACCATGTGTCTTGCAAAGCTGAAAATATTACTATCTGGCCCTTTACATGAAAAGTTTGCTGACCTTATCATTAGTGAGTTATAAAATCAATTTAATAGGTTGCAATATATATATATATATTTATTTATTTATTTATTTTGAGACAGATTCTCACTGTGGCACCCTGGCTGGAGTGCAATTGCATGATTTTGGCTCACTGCAACCAAGGGGGCCGAGCTCACTCCATCCTCCCAGGCTCAATCAATTCTCCCACTTCAGCCTCCCTAGTAGCTGGGACTACAGGCATGCGACACCAAGCCCAGCTAATTTTTGCATTTTTTGTAGAGACTGAGTTTCTCCAAGGTGCCCAGGCTGGTCTGGAACTCCTGGGCCCAAGCCATCCACCTGCCTTGGCCTCTCAAAGTGCTGGGATTACAGGCATGAGCCACTGCGCCTGGCCACGATTAGTATTTTTTTTTAACAAAATAAAATAGAAAATATTAAAGCATATTACATGTACCTAAGTGCTATTTTGTTAAACTTGTGATATATAGACATATCTGTTTATATATCATGTATATATATGTGTGTATGCACAGTCACACATCATGTAATGGACACATTCTCACATATGCATTGCTAGGTGATTTTTTCATTGTGCAAACATCACAGAGTGTACTTACACAAACCTAGATGGGATAGTCTACTGCACACCTAGACTATATGCTATAGCCTGTTGCTTCTAGGCTACAAACCTGTATAGCATGTTAGTGTACTGAATACTGTAGGCAATTGCAATAAAATGGTATTTGTGTATTTAAACATATCTAAACAAAGAAAAGGTAAAGAAATAAAATATATATATTTTGAGACAGAGTCTCGCTCTGTTACCCAGGCTGGAGTGCAGTGGTACAATCTCAGATCACTGCCCCTCCACCTCCCAGGTTCAGCTGATTCTCCTGCCTCAGTCTCCCGAGTAGCTGGGATTACAGGCATGTGCCATCACATCCAGCTAATTTTTATATTTTTGGTAGAGACGGGGTTTCACCATGTTGGCCAGGCTGGTCTCGAACTCCTGGCCTTAAGTGATCTGCCAGCCTCGGCCTCCCAAAGTCCTGGGATTACAGGTGTGAGCCACCGTGCTCAGCCTGATTTTTTTTTAAAGGTACATCTGTATAGGACACCTACCATGAATGGAGCTTGTGGGACTAGAAGTTGCCTTGGGTGAATCAGTGAAGGAGTGGTGAATGAATGTGAAGGCCGAGGGCATTACTTTACACTACTGTAGAGTTTATAAATACTGTACACAGCCTACACTAATTTTATTAAAATATTTTTCTTCAATAATAGACATTAGCTTACTGAAACATTTTGACTTTGTAGACTTTATTAAACTTTTTGACTCTTTTGTACTAACACTTAGATTAAAACACAAACATACAGTTATATGAAAAGCTTTTTTTCTTTATATTCTTAATCCATAAGCATTTTTCTATTGAAGTTGTTTTCTTTTAACTTTTTTGTTAAAAACTAAACTACAGGCCAGGTACAGTCGCTCACACCTGTAATCCCAGCACTTTGGGAGGCCGAGGCAGGTGTATCACCTGAGGTCAGGAATTTGAGACCAGCCTGGCCAACATGATGAAACCCCGTTTCTACTAAAATACAAAAACTAGATGGGTGTGGTGAATCACTTGAACCCAGGAGTCGGAGGCTGCAGTGAGCCGAGATTGTGCCACTGCACTCCAGCCTGGGTGACAAAGCGAGACTCCATCTCAAAAAAAAAAAAAACCAAAAAAAAAAAACCCCACAAGCACACACATTAACCTAGGTCTACACAGTATCAGGATCATCAATATCACTGTCTTCCACCTCCACATTTTGTCCCACCGGAAGGTCTTCAGGGGCAAAAACATGCACAGAGCTGTCATCTGCTATAACAACGCCTCCTGAAGGACCTGCCTGAGGCCGTTTTACAATTAACACTTTTTTTCTTTAAGTAAGTAGAAAAGTGTAGGGCCAGGCACAGTGGCTCATACCTGCAATCCTAGCACTTTGGGAAGCCAAGACGGGCAGATTGCTTGAGGTCAGGAAATAAAATACAAAAATTAGCAGGGCATGGTGGCGCACGCCTGTATTCCCAGCTACTCAGGAGGCTGAAGCAGGAGGATTACTTGAACCCAGGAGGCAGAGGTTGCAGTGAGTTGAGATCAGTCCATTGTAGTCCAGCCTGGACAACAGAGCAAGACTCTGTCTCAAAAAATGTTTAAAAAGTATACGTAGTGTAGGAAATATATAAACCAATCAGTAACAGTCATTTACTATCATTAAGTATTATGTATTGTACACAATTGTATGTGTTATGTGGTACTTTTATATGACTAGCAGCAGAGTAGGTTTGTTTATACACCACAAACATGAGAGTAGTGTGTTGTACTACAGTGCTGTGATGGCTATGAGGTAATAGGCGACAGGAAGTGTTCAGCTGCATTACAATCTTGTGGGAACACTGTCATCTTTGTGGTCATATATATGGTCCCCTGTTAACTGAAACATTGTTATGAAGCTCATGAATGTATGTGTGTATATATATTTATGTATATTGGGGAAAATCTATTTCTCACTATGGAGAGCAGTCAAAAAAACCTTGAAACAAATTAAATGAGGAGATCTCAGATCGCTTTTATTTGTGACCTTCCCCTCAGTTGTGGGGGTTCTGTAGCAGCATGCATTAGGGTGCGAGGGAGGCCTGCATGGGAGAGGAACTATGCGGAGAGCATGCTTTACCTGACTCACTGTGGTTCTTGGGCTGCTTTTTACTTGATAAGTTAGTATCGCTTCTCTAAGAAAAGGTAGTGCTCCAATGCCCACGTTCATCCCAAATGTCATTGCCAGAAGCAGAACCAACTCCGAGGGTGTGAGGATGTTTCCAGTGGGGCTAATACCAAACTCACGGGGTTGATTTGAAGATTAAATGTAGCTGTCGTGTCTCTAAGAAGTGTTATACACTGCTATGACACTGTATTTTTGTCTGTATTCTCTCTCTCTTTTTTTTTTTTAATAGAGATGAGGCCTCGCTATGTTGCCCAGGCTGGTCTCGAACTGCTCCTGGGCTCAAGCAATTCTCCTGCCTCGGCTTCCCAAACTGTGGGGATTACAGTTGTGAGCCACTGTGCCTGGCTCCATAGTCTCTCATTCTCATGACTGGTACCACCATCCCAGGCTTGGTTTGAGACAAGCTTCATTATGTTGCCAACCACACCATTGACTGTCACATTTTGTGAATGTACTGGTGGTGGTACAAAAAGTAATGGAGACAAACAGCAGCGCCATAGTGGGACAGGAAAGATGGGGTTCAGATCCTTGGATTGCTTGGATGATTCTTGATTTCCATATCAGAAAAATCTATTGTTTTAGATTTCCTGGTGAAAATTCTAATTTGCTAGAACTATAACCCATTAGCTGCCAAGAGTTATGGCTATGAAAACACACTGCTACTTTTTAAAGAATTAGGATAAAATATAATACAATTTGCATTTTAAAATAAAAGTAATTTAATATGATGATTCAGCTAGCCCTTCAGAATCAGGTAGTGCTTCAGGGTCATGATGTAGATGGCTCACACCTGTAATCCCAGCATTTTGGGAGGCCAACGCAGGCAGATCATGAAGTTAGGAATTCAAGAACAGTGTGGCCAATATGGTGAAACCCCATCTCTACTAAAAAAAATTAGCCAGGTGTGGTAGCACACGCCTGTATTCCCAGCTACTCAGGAGGCTGAGGCAAGAGAATTGCTTGAACCCAGGAGGCAGAGGTTGCAGCGAGCCGAGATTGCGCCACTGCACTCCAGCCTGGGCGACAGAGTGAGACTCCATCTCAAAAAAAAAAAAAGCATTGGTTTGTAGTGACCTGCTTTTAAAGGGATGCTGGATAACCAACTTATTTGGAGTTTAAATTCTCATTCATTTATTTCCTAATTTGGTTAGGACTCTGCATACTTTGCCTTTATATATGATCAATTGCCTTGAATCAATTGCCTGACGGTGGTAAGATTATGTATGCTTTTCTTAAGAGTGCCTTGTTAGACTTAGTGGCCACCTACTGGATTGTTTCTCAGTGCCAGATACACCTGACACTCTGCTCGGTGTGCTGGCGCTGGGCTCTGCAATCGACACTGCTGCTTTGCCAGCTAGTTTCCTGTAGAAGGAAAGAGGACTTGCTCTTCCTGTTTTGCTCATTGTTGCTGCCAGTGTCCCAGGGACACTGGTTCTCACCCTGGCAGAGGCAGCCTGTTTCATTCTCTGGCTTTTTCCTCTGGCACTCCTAGAAGCACCATCAAGAAAGAGCCCCCTTCTCAGAGGTCTGAATCCCAGTTCTGTGGGGCTCATTTTCTAAGTTCCTAAGGGTCTTTCTGGATAACTTAATCTTCTCCAAAGGCTTCAGCCCATATGACAATGACTCCCAGATCTGTATTTCCCTCCTGTACTGCTCTGCAACACGATGTATCCCATAGACATCCTACAGTTGCCCTGAAACCATGATGGCGGAGTCTCAACTTGAATTTCATGCTTCCCTCTTATTAGAAACCTGGGATTTGTCATTTCTTCTCTCCTGATCCATCCACAGCCAATCTCAAGTGCAGGTCATTTGCACCTAAGTATTTCTGAGATCTGTTCCCTCCTTTCCATTTCAACACAAACTGCACTAAAGAAGTCCCTTGCTATTTCTTACCAAGACTTTTTTCATAACCTCTAACTGATCTCCCTGTCCTCTGCTCTCTTCATGTAAATCGCATTAAAAGGTTACTGATTTGACCAGGGTTCAAATCTGATTGCTTAGTTCTGCCCTCGCCTACTCCGGTTCCATCTTCTGTCTCTCCCTTTGTTTCAGCAACAGCATGTTTTACCCTCCCTGCTGCTTGCCTTTCTCTCTGCCCTTCTCACACATGTACTTCACCTGGCTACGATTTGATTTAATGACCCCTATCCACGAAGGTGCCCCTGAACATTCTCTGCCAACACCCTTTCTTTGTCCTCCTCCATACTTGGTGGCGTATTTTTTTATTACTGCACATAACATGCTGTGTTACTTTTTCTTCCTCACCAGACAGTGATTTTAAAGGGCTATTCACAGATCATGACAACTAGGGCAATACTTGTCACACATTGAGCTTTTAATGAGTGGTTTTTTGGAGGGCGTAAACTTTAAGGAATCATTATTATAAACCAAGTAAACCAAGTTATGTTTTTACAGTCGAGAATTCCTCCACCAGATGCCAGACTACTCAGCAACAAGAAGAAATGAACTATCAATACACACAATTTACATCAATCTCCAGGGAATTCTTCTGGAGTGAAAAAAAATAACATACTGTATGATTCCATTAATGTAATATTCTTGAAATGATAAAAGTATAGAGTGGAGACAGATTTGTGGTTGCCCGGGTTTAAGAAGTGTGCGTGAGCAAGAGGGAAGTAGGTGTGCCTGTAAAAGAGAAACCGGGATCTGTAATCTGGCTCCTTGTGGTGACAGAACTGTTCAGCATCGTGACCTTCTGCATCTCAATGTCCTGGTTGTGATATTGTACTGTCTAGGTCTGCAAGATGTTACCTTTGGGGGGAAAATAGTAGAGGGTACATGCGCCCTCCCTGTATTATTTTTTACAACTGCACGTGAATCTACAATTATCTCAAAATTAAAAGTTTAATATAAAAAGATTTCCCACCAGAAACAATGTAGACTTCACACTTTCTTCAAATGCATTCTTTTTATTTGAGAAGGACGATCTCAAGGCAGTGCCCTTTGGGAAAAATGTCTTTCATCATCATGTACATCAGGATCAACCATTACTTTCAGCAGAGTACAAAAATACACACATCAGTGACTTCCGTACAATAAATACATAATCATGCATCCCACAATAAAAGGCACCAAAAACTGGTCACTTAGTAGTCATAAAAATTACTAGCTACGTTAACAAAGCCACCCTAATTATCTGTACAAGGAAATGTAACAATATATTCCAAAGGTGAAAACACATAAAACATCTTTAAAATAGTATGCAATAAATATCTCAACTGTATATATTTTTAAAATTATGCCATTGTAAACAGCATGTAAACAAAAAAAACTCACGTTGTCTTACCATTATTAAAAGTAATTAGAGCCAAAGTTATAACCTCTGCTCTGTCAGGTATATTTCACTGGCAAGTGTGCTAAGCAGTTAAAAGTTTCACTCTTTTCTGCAGCAAACAGAGCCCACTATGTAATAAATAGATAGATATTATCTGCATCTTTCAGACACAAGTGCTTAGTTTCAAAACAGACTACCAAAATGTAGTAAATTCCTAACTATAAATAAAATGGCAAAGCTAAATTTAAAATACCTTTTCCAATGTAAGGGATGAAAGGAACAGTACTGTTGTGTTTTCAACATGATGATAAACTGGAGGCCAGTGATTTCTGGTTATCTTTATCGAAAGATAAAATGAGTGTGTTGAGCGTAAAATGTCCCATCTTTTGAGACTCCTCCTTTCGGGGACCTTGTACAAAGTTGAACAAAGAGTAAAGCTGTATCACACTAAGAATTTTCTTTTGCTACAGGACATAGAAATGGATGATACTTAATATTGATGGGAAACAATGACTTCAAAATATGCCTTTCAAAGTGCAAATATACATACAAGTTGGGTTTTTTTCCATACTTACTGACAATAAAGATACAGTTTTTTCCTTCTCATGAAGAAACCCTGTGGCCTAACCATCCATAAATATTTAGGGATTCTTTTATAACTAAAAAATAATTTTGTTTCCTCTATACATTAGTGCCTCATGGCACACAAATACTAGTAGTATTTACTATATGCTTAGCTACGTATGCTACCTGTTAAATATTATTACCTCCTACTCCTCATTCAAACTAATCAAGGAAACATCAACCCACATCTTCAAATGGAGCCTCTGAAGTATACCAGAAAGCATTACTTTTTCCCTTCTACTGAGGGTTTACCATGCATAGCTCTTATATATTTTGGCATATGTGTCATCAAAAGGGATATAGGATATGCCTTCCTAAAATAAACTTTAAAAGTGAGTTCACATTCTACAGATCTATCAGTCACTGAGATCATTTTTATGGTTGTGGAAATAGGATTGATGAAATATGTTCTTTACAAAATGGTCAAAATTATTGGTGGCTGACACAAAAATATAAACATTGTGGAAATAAAAATGGGATTACCTTTTTATGATAAAATGATTTGGTTAGTTTTTTTGGGTGGAGGGAGATTCTTCTCTGAAGTAACCTGAAAACACTTGGTTTGTAAAAGTTCTCCTAATACCTTAAACGGACTGTAGAAAAATAACTGAAAACAAACTTGGACTTTACAACACAGGAGCTATTTTATTTGTATCCCCAGAAGCTAATTGAGTGCCAAATATAGAGCAGGTAGAAAAGTCTATCAAGTGAATAAAGGAACAGGGCATTTCAGTTAATTACAATATTTTTACAATTTCTTTTTTTTGAGACAAAGTCTTGCTATGTTGCCCACGCAGGAGTGCAGTGGTGTGACCTTGACTTACTGTAATCACTGTCTCCCAGGTTCAAGCAATTCTCCTGCCTCAGCCTCCCAAGTAGCTGGGATTACAAGTGTGTATCACCATGCCTGGCTAGATTTTGTATTTTTAGTAGAGACGAGGTTTCACCATGTTGACTGGTCTAGAACTCCTGATCTCAGGTGATCCACCTGCCTTGGCCTCTCAAAGTCCTGGGATTGCAGGCGTGAGCCACCACGTGGGGCCCTAATATTTAATTTTAGAAATTATTAACTTGGAAGAGCTTTCGGTGTTAGCCTTTGTGAGTATTTGGTGACATGGTAGAAGAGGCTTTATTGAATCACAAAGAAAAACAAGGCCCCTAGGTAATAGTTTTTAGTCTTTATATTCTACAGAGGTTGATAATAGTCACAACTAAGGCTTCTTATATTTACATTAAAATAATAACTCTAAATAACCTGAAGTCACATAAACTCAGTCTATTTCCCCCCAGCTGAATATTATTTAAAAATTCCACCTTCACTATTGCTTTTTATTCTTTCTCAAGTCTCATTATTGTCTGTAGGTAATCAGTGTATGTATTTATGTGGACTCTATATACTAAATATCTATAAAAGAGATGATCTTTAGGGCATTTTTATGAATTACAAATGAGAGTCTGGCAGTTATGTGAAAAAGAATTCAGATTTGGTCAATATTTCTGATGTACAGCTTACAGATGATTACTTTTCACAAAACAACTGCTCTTCCTTGCTGTTTTTCTTCTGTTGCTTTGCCCAGAGTGCACGCATGCTCATGAATGCACACTTAACTTCATATGGACTTTCAGAGAATTCTAAGCCTTTGTTTGTGAAAGTATACAAATACAGAGAAGTTTTAGTTTTATATTACCTTCATTCAAAAATATTTATCTAAGTTATATTATGTGTAGCTAGACATTGATAATACAAAGAGGAAAAGAGAAATTCAGTGGGAGAGACAGGTGTGTGTGTGTGTGTGTGTGTGTGTGTGTGTGTGTGTATGTGTGTGTGTTCCTGCGCATGCGTGCATTTGTGTGTATGTGTATGTATATGTGTAATTGAAATGTTATGTTATTTTAACAGAAAAAGTTTCAATATACTATAGGCATGGAGGAAATATCTGCCTAGGGAAGTCACGTAGGGCTTCACAGAAAGTTAAATTTGAACTGAGTCTTAAATATGTTCATCTATGGCATGTGATTATGCCAAGGCACTAAATTATAAGTAGTTCCAAATTCCTGGATTACAAAAGTCAATGAAGGAATGGTGAGTGAGGATACTAAAAAGGAAGAAAGAGGCAAGGTCATAGAGATTAACTCATCTTGCTTAGGAGTTAGGTTGCTATGCTGTAATTTACAGAAAAGAGAGCCTACTTAAGAACTTTTAGCAAATTTGTTTTAGAAAGACTACTCTGGTGGGAAAGAGTAGAAGTAGAAAAACGGGTTGCTGAAAAAAAAACCTATGGCAAAAGCACAGTAGTGAAACATGGTGAGGATTTGTAGGATGAAGACCTGAATGGCAGCAATGAAATTAACACTTTATTGCAATTAATGAGAAACACAGCATAAAATGAGAATTCAACTTTGGCATAATCAAAAAATGAAATATGCCACTGCATAAATACTGAAAAAAAATTGATACAGAAAATACTTTTGCTTGCAAAATCCAAAGCCAAGAGTAGGATTAAGCATTTGTGTTTCTCTATATTTTAGTTTATGAGTTTCTTGGCAGAAGAACCTAATTTGTGCATAGTGTTACTGTGAAAACTGTGTCATCTCTCAAAAGCTCTCTGAAAGCTTTTCAAGTAAAAGGAGAGAAAACAAAAGAACTGTCCAAATTTGCAATTCTCTCATCCTCATAATTATGTATATTTAAAAAAACTGCTGCACAATTAAAATCTATAAACAGAGCATGTTCTAATTAAAATTACAATTAATTTCAGTTATACTAAGGTCACCTGTATGACAGGTCACTATGGGAAGCAAATTCCCAGAAAAACAATTTCTTCCAGTCACTGTACCAAATCATTCTGGATTAATCATTTAGAGATCTATCATCATGAAAATTAAGTTGTGTCATTAAGACAAATCAAAATTCCATGGTGATGAATGAACTCCAGTCTTTTCCCTATATCATATGGCATTCGAACATTTTTTGGGCAGTGAGATGCAATAGGAGCTCCCAATTATTATATATACTATAATAAATATCAGATTTAGCAAAGAAACCTTTAGGTCAAGAATCAGATAGTGACAGAATTCAAATGTCATGTAAAAATCAAGTTATCACTTACCCTTAAGTAAAACTAATATAATGATTTTAACTAGGTTATTCTAGTTTCTAATTTAATTCCCGTAATTGTACCCAGATTTCCATTAATTAAGACGATCTCTAGTTTAGTTTATGGGAAGTTTTGAAAGTACTTTGTAGGAGAGAATACCATTCCACAGTCAGAGAACGCAGTCAGTGATCCATGCTCTGGATCAAACATTCAGAACTCAGTACAGAGAAAGGAACATCACATACTCCATCTTTTTAACTACTGGTTTAAAGAGACATTTTCCTATTTGGGGAGTTAAACTAAGAAAAGACATGAAGGACTTAATTAAAAAAAAAAAAAAATATATATATATATATATATATATATATATATTCACATCTATAAAATTGTTGTTTGGCTTAAGTGTAGAAAAAAATAAAACTATTCAAAATTTTTGAAGATTTTAGAAGTGAGTTTTTGGCATATCCTAAAATGAATAATATGAACCTGAAGTATAACATGAAAATACCCATAATCTACTCTGGTACAGAAACTTAATTTTAACTTCACTTTCATTTTTAAATTGAACATCAGGGATATCAATTTGAAGTTCTAATTTCCATGCTATAGTCTAGGAAGACTTCCTTTACATCTAAAATGACAGTGGGAAAGAAACTGTAAAATTAGGTATGATTCATACTTATATAGTTCCTTTTGTAAAAGAAACATTACCAAGTACTAACATCTGATAATATTGTGTGCCATTTCTAACTGGGGACACCAAGTCATCATAACTTGTAGAAAGGACACAATGAGTCAATGCCAAAGTCAGTTACAGAACTCAATAAACCTAAACCATATTCCCATCTCTAGGTATTGTGAATTTTAATAATTGTTTTGTTTCAGTGAAAGGAAAAAAATCCATTTAGCAATTATCATTGCTAATACATTTCAAGGTTTTGCAAGTTTAAGAAAACCTCCTTGGTCTGCAGGGTATGGTCTTATCCACATTTACTGGTGTTTTTCTATAGGAACCAGCTAATGTCTTTGGACATCAATCACTGAGATGAGAAAGCACAGATATTTGCCCATATCATAAACCCTAGGGTGGACTCCATCAAATGTCTTGAATGATTAGGTCATCTGAACTACATTGTTACTGACTTCTAAATTTCAACAGTAGTATGGGCTCCCTGAATTCACTAGTTATGCTAAGATCTAGATACAGTCTCAGACTTCATCAATGTGCCATTTTTTGTTTTGTGGTGGTGTTCTGCATACTATACAGCTCACATGTACTTTGTGTTTCTCGCATATAAGGTGAAAGATATCTATGTTCAAACTATTTGTTCCCAAATCTTGGCCAAATTACCAACTCAGCTTCCTTTTTCTTGTAATTTCCATGTAATTTCCCGTACCAGTTTTCTTTTTTCCCACCTCCAATAACTGCTTGTGCAGCAGTAAAATATAAAACTCTATGCCTTTAAAATTATAGTAAATCGTTAGTCTCCTACGAGTTCTTAAATAGTACACAATATATCAACTGCTAACACTGTAAAATAGAAGAAAACGGTTAAAAGTTAAAGTTAAAATAGAAGAAAACAGTTAAAAGTTGAAGTTAAAACAGTTATATTGAGAATAATTTTAAATAGAAATAATTCAAACAATTAAAATCTCACTGACTTAACAGAAACAAACAAACCATTATCCATAATGGTTACTATCCCAGAGCCAAATGCAAACGTGTTAAAAATATCCACCCTGGAACCAAGAATTGCTATATATGTGATATTTTGGGGTGCTAGATATGTGATATTTGGGGGGGTTCAAGATTCTTTTTTCCCCCAAGACAGAGTCTTGTTCTGTCACCCAGGCTGGAGTGCAGTGGTGAGATCTTGGCTCACTGCAACTTCTGCCTCCCAGCTTCAAGTAATTCTCCTGCCTCAGCCTCCTGAGTAGCTGGGATTACAGGAATCCGCCACCATGCCCGGCTAATTTTTATTTGTTTAGTGGAATTGAGGTTTCATTATGTTAGCCAGGCTGGTCTTGAACTCCTGATCTCAGGTGATCCACCCACCTTGGCTTCCCAAAGTGCTGGGATTACAGGCCTGAGCCACACACCTGGCCAATGTTCAAGACTCCTAATGTTCATTTGAATGTCATATTGGCAGTACAATCACTGAGATCTATCTTTAACTAAAACTGACAATTAACTACAGAAAATAAGTTGTGACACAAAGATAAAATATATATTTGCAAAATATAACACGTTGAATCCCTTGGCTACATTAAATCTTTTATATTGGTGATTTCATTTTGGCTTTATATTTTAAAAAAATATTTATTTTACACATGAAACTTATTTTTTTAACAAAGTATCTATTACTACTCAGCTATCTATGATGGTAAAGAATACAGTTTTTTTAAAAGGAAAATAATTGGGCATCTGTTTGACAGAAATGAGTACTTCAAGTACATAAGTGAATCATCAACAGAACTATACACTCTAAGCAACAGCAGTAAAAAAGAGATAGAATATATATTTTGTATAAATATTAAATTTCACAACATAATAAATAAATGCACTGATTTATACAACTTGTGGAAACCTTCCTTTGATGATTACAAGTAATACTGTCTGTTACTGACTTTGCTGATACCAGCACTGCCTCACATAGAGAAATTCAAAGGTAAAATTCTTGTCCCTAATGCCACAAAATATACAATGCTTTTATATTTGTTATTAAATATTTTGTCTGCCAAAAATCCTGCAAACTAAAATACATCTTGGCAGTCTAAATAGCCAGCATAATTATTTTAATATAAAAAGATAAGAAAAATTTTAATATGAAAATTAATAACACCAGCAAAAGGAGAAACCTGTTGTATAAATAGACATTTTAACATAAAAATGAGACTTCTCTCACTTAAGAGGAAGAAAAACATTTGATACAACTTACTTGAAGATTTGAAAGTAATTATTGTATTTTCCCAGCTCTAGATAAATATATTACTTGAGTTTACTAGTCATTTTCAATATACAATATATAACTCACAAAACTGGGAATGTGACAATACCAAAACCTTTCACAGCACTAGTTACCAGTTACCAGACTGTAAGAAATCTTTACTACATATCAGCTTAATACTTGGTATATAGAAATAAGCTAAGCTGTGGGAAACAATGGTGCAATCAAACATTAAGGACAACAAAATATATTCTTTTTCCTTTTTAGCTTGTATATATAACTGCATTATCCTACTTTAATGGCATTATGAACTGAGTAAGAAACTTCTTTATTTTAATGTATTTTAAAAGTAACCCCTTTTTTTTAAATGTTTGGTTAATTTTCCTTTGAAATGCAGTTCCTATGAAATACCCAGACTGTTTATAAAATCCTGTGAAATGAAGAACTTGTAGCTAAAATGAAATATTTTATGTGAGTAATTTAAGTTTTTAATAACGTTTAAGTAGTAGCCTGGTTTTCATTTTTCCAAATAAAACTTGGAAGTGCATAAAAAACTAAGAGAGTATATAAATAATGTAAATAGAATATCTTAGTTGCATGAAGGGAATTAATCTGTTCACCTATATCATGTAATATGGAGTTTATCATAAACAGAGTTTAACAGTCTCAGTCTGAGTTACTATGTTAAACTTCTTTTCTTAAAAATATCAGAAATAATTATACAAATAGGTACAGTCCAGCTGTCTTTGATCTCTCTGTTCTCTACAATGATAAAACTTTATAGTTTTTCTTCTAACATAAATGTCTCCAAACAAAACTTGGAGAAAAATAATAAAGAGAAAATAGGGTAAGAAAAAAAATTAATGCTTTGTGTATTATAAAAACCAATAATCCTCACGTTGTGGTTACTTCTTTAGGAAGGCATCTTATTACAAAGGCATCATATTACTGACTTGACACAGAGATTGCTATACAAAAGTCAATCAGCAGATGCCATAGAAGAGACAAGCCCGAGGGGTCATGGCACTGGGGTGGGCAGTGAGAGGAGAGAGACCCATGGCAACCAAGTGCTGTGGGGACTGTTACTCTACTGGCTAACAATTGCTAGTGGAGGAATTTTTCACTTCCTACTCTTCATTTCAGCTGATCTAAAGAACCTGGTGTTTTAGAATTGCCCCTTGTATTATTAAACTTCAAACCCACTGCCTTATCCAACTTACATCTGAAAGATGTAGGATGAGTTCACTGGAGTGGGGCATAGTGGGGGCGGACAGGAGAGATCCTAAATGTCAAGGTCGAGAGTTGCATTGTTTTACACCTTAATTAAGGACTATATCCTTAAAGAATTCATATCCATAGACCGTGAAAGTCCACTATGTTGTTCAGCCCAGTTTTACTGGAGACAAGATGTTTTACTTTAGAAGTGCTGTGTAGAGGTAGCCCCTGTAACTTTCTAAGTCATAGCTTTGCATGAATATTTTCTTCCTTGATTCCTGTTGAAAATAAGTTCCATGAAGACAAAACTACTGTCCTCTTTATTAATAAAAATTTACTAAAGCATCTCTAGGCAATTGTGTTTTGGAGCATTATATTAACGTGTAGAAGTTAAGTGAAGGATTCCTGACAATAAGTCTCACTGGGAAAGATCTTATTCTAGAATTAAATAAATTGTCCTTTGGGGGTCAAGAACATGATACATTATTTTTCAGGCACTATTTTAAGGAATTATTAACCACGTGAAAATCAAGATAAGTCAGCATAAGAAAAACAGATCTAAATCTAGCAAAGCATGCCTTTTTAGAGGGCTTAAATGACGTTCACTTTACTTGCAATCATTTTGGTACATTCCTTTTTCTTTTTTTGCATGCCTAACAATTCATTTAATGTGTGTGTGCTGCTATGTGTCCTCAAGCATGAACTATGTCAACAGGACAATTTACTGATAAGAGAAAAGGAAAATGTTCAAGTTGTAGGAGACTAACATGGTTTTAACTTATCTCAGTACATATTTTTCTGAAATGTTCTCTGTGATTAAGTTGTGAACAAATGAACATGCCGCATGTCAACAAACTGAGAAAACGTGGATTGTTAGTGATTAGAGATGGAGGGAGGTCTAGAGAGAGGCCAGCTGTGTTGGTCTGCCAATCTCCTGTGTCCCACATTGGCTACCAAAATACAACCACTGGGTGGATAGGGCTCATATAGAACCAGAATTAGGAAGAAGGATTGAAAAGAAAACTCAGTGAGGGTGATGAATGAGTTTCAGCTCATTGCTGGGATTAGCTGGAGAATGAATAGGAAACAGTGGATTAAGGAACAAGCTATTCCGGGGACCTTTTAAAGACCTCAGACATCACATCCCTAATATCTAAGGAAGGATAAGATGGATGTACGTCAGTGCTAATCATTTGAGAAATTTTGCTAAAGGAAGATTTTGATTCAGTAGGTCTGAAGTGGACCTGAAATTCTGCATTTCTGTAAACTCCCAGATAATATTGATACTGCTGGCCCATGGATCACATTTTGAGTACCAATGATCTACACCAGTGCTGTCCAATGGAATTTTTTGCAGTGATGGAGATTTTCTACGTTTGTACTGTCCACTATGGTTACTGAACACTTGAAATGTAGTTAGTGCAACTGAGAAATAAAACTTCTAATTAATTTTTTTAAAGAGTAGGAGTCTTGCTCTGCTGCCCAGGCTGGAGGGTAATAGCATGGTCATGGCTCACTGCAGCACTGAACTCCTGGGCTTGAGCGATCCTTCCACGTCAGCCTTCAGAGTAGCTGGGACTATAGGTGAATGCCACCATGCTCAGCTAGTTTAAAAAGTTTTTTTCAGAGATAGGGTCTCACTATGTTGCTCAGGCTGGTCTCAAACTCCTGGCCTCAAGCCATCTTCCTACCTCAGCCTCTTGAGTCACTGAGATTACAGGCTTGAGTCACTGTGCCTGGCTTAATTAAATTACATTTAAATTTACATAGCTGCATGTAGCTAGAATATCGGACAGCACAGATCTAGACATTCGTGGCTCATCTCTTGTCAGCAAAGCAATATATGTCACAGTCTCAAATTATCTAATCCATCAGTTCATTTAGATTATCAAGGAAGTATCCTTTTACAGAATGCAAACTGTAAAATTAGTTTCTTTAAATTGTTTTCTTCCTAACACTTAAATGACCCACCATGTATGCTAAGGAAAGGTGAGATGAAAGGGGTCATTTTGTAGTGGGGTAATTGATGGGGAAAGGAAAGTAGAGGCAGTGAGAATTTCAGCAACCATGACTGTATTGGTCACTGTGAAAATCTAAGAGCCAGAATATAGGAAAGAAACTCAGAAAGGGAGGTGGAGAGACACTGAAGAGAAATGTTGAATACTCAGGAATTTTATTTAGGTCTGATTCTGTCCCTTTCCTCATTTAAAAGCAAGTTTTCCTTCAGGAAATGGAGTGAAAGAAAATACATTCTGGCTGACTCCCTCCCCTTCCCTGCCCTCCCACCAGCCCCCATCCTCCAGGTGTGGGGTTGCCTATCAAGGAGAAGCGGTGACAGTTCCAGCCATTACAGTCACTGCAGTCAGGTGCAGGTGGGAGCTCCTCACCTCAGCTCATGCATGGATCAAAGCACAGAGATCGCATCCCACTCCCCAAAGCTGTGACCTGATTCCATGGAGAAGCTCTTCCCTACTTTTTTTTTTTTTTGGTGTGTGTGGGGGTAACCCCATCTGATAGAAGGTGAATTCTTTACGATACTTTCAGGGGCCTAAGGAGGCTCTGAAAACCCCCTCCTGGAAACAGATGTCAGTGAAGTCATTTGGGCCCTGCACAGCCATGCATAGACAAAGCATGCAGAGAAAATTGCTCTCATTTAACAAAAAGCATATCCAAATTGTCATTTTATAGAATTTCCCTCATCTAAAGCCATTTGCAGGAAAATTCTAGCTAATTAAGGATTCCATTAAGAGACTCAGGCTCTACCGACTGAGCTAGCCAGAAATGCACTGTAGGATTCCATTAACTGAGACTTTAAAGCATGTACAAAAGGTGTTACCTAAGAGGGAAAAGATCACCAAACAAACAAACAAAATTCAGTCCTTCACATCACACTCTTAAATTTGGGACACATCATAGCTAGACTCTTTTCTATTAGCAAAGGGGCATGGGAGGTGAAAATCAATATAGATATTTATAGTAATACATTCTTTATGCTAGAGTTCTTCCCTTTCCTTCCCTCACGTTTCTTTTTTTTTGGGGGGGGGCGCGGGTAGAGATGGCCAGAGATCTGCAATGTCAGAAGAGTTCTGGGAACCTGGCACCTCCTGTTTGGTTTCACAGGAAAGTGTTTACAGGAGCAGGACAGCACTTAGGTGGGACTATCAGAGGGACTAATAAAGGAGACCTCTGACTTCTTAAGTGCAGATAAAAGTAGAATAATTGAGTAATTCATGACAATTTTTTTTTGAGATGGAGTCTTGCTCTGTCACCCAGGCTGGAGTGCAGTGGTGTGATCTCAGCTCACTGCAACCTCCACTTCCTGGGTTCAAGCAATTCTCCTGCCTCAACTTCCTGAGTAGCTGGGATTACAGGTGCCCACCACCACACCTGGCTAATTTTCGTATTTTTAGTAGAGATGGGGTTTCACTGTATTCATTAAGCTGGTCTCAAACTCCTAACCTCAGCCTCCCAAAGTGCTGGGATTACGGGTGTGAGCCACCACGCCCGGCCTCATGACTCTTTTAAAACTACTTTATATAACTGTCTTTGGAAATTTTCCATTTATTACAAATTAGGTAAAATATATAGTCAGACTTACTTGCTCAGGAACACTTCAGGGGATTTATTTTAAAGACATCCAGATTTTGTGATTTTTATTAGTAGTTAAATACCCAAGTTATAAACAAAAGTGTCAAATAGTTAAATTCCTTTCATATAATTAAATAATGTGCCTGACAATAGTTCATTTTAAATGCTCTATTAGTATTTCTCTTTAAACACTGGAGAAATAATTGTCTAGAAAATATCAATGATGCTATATCTCAAGATTATATATATATGTAGGTGTATATATACATATAAATGTATATGTGTATGAATGTATGTATGTATATATACACATATATGTGTATATGTATTTATCTGTGTGTGTATATATCTATTAAGCACCTAGCAGGCTACTTTATGAAAATTGTCACCACTGAGTTAGTACCCTGTTTGTTTCCCTTACATATAATTTAAAATATTATAATTAATATTTTGGTATATAATGGCTAAAGAAAACTTATTTAAGGATATTTTTGTGACTTTTTGATACATATGCCTTTGGCTCTCAAAGATTTGATCATTGTAATGTTGACTTATAATAAGCTACACTGAAGTAGAGTGGTTTAGAAAAAGGAAAATAATATCCACCTGACAGGAATTAAGAATTAAGTAAGATAATAATAATAACAACTAGAAAAAAATTTAAATCTCTTCTGTTGGGAAGTTCGTGTCAGAAGACAGTGTAGAGAGTGGGTAAGTCTGGGTTATCCATCAGTATCTAAATCTCAGTTGGGACCTCAGGGAACTTCTGGATATCAATAGTCTATTATAAATTCAAATAGAATATTAAATAATTATTAAATTGAAATTTAAAATTAGAAACAAAATATGGAAATTTTGGTTTGGAAAGCTGTAACAAGTTTTGTCAGGTAAGGGAGCATGTAATTTTATGAAAATACCCAGAGAATTTTCTTAATGTGCACGCCTACTGCTTATGATAGATTGAAATAAAATTGATCTGCATAAGATATATATCATTTGTTGATTATGGCACAGACACATGTTCACAAAGTCTTAGATACAGAATATTTACACAAAATTCCACATTAAAAAACAGAAAAGTGCAGTGCCCTTAGCCAACAAAAATGTACTTTAGTAATAAATTAAATCCCATTAAAACTGACATTAAAGCTATTAAGGTGTTACAATATTAGATGTGACATGCAAGAAAAAGAAAGACATTTCAGGCAGGAACATCGTGCATTAAGATTTGCATTCATTCATAGTATCTGACCGGTTTTCAACATATTCTTTGACCACTAAGCACTAGGAGTCGAAGGTGATACCAACCTACATTCAAAACACAACTTAATTTATATTTTAGTCTCCTAACCTATGATTTTAAGAAAATGGCCAATGCCTCCGATAATAAAACCCTGAAAGTTTTAACCACATATTGTTACGCAGTTGCACAGTAAGAACATTCCATCAGACCAGATCTAAGGAAAGTAAACTTTGCAATTCCATCTTTTAGACAATGCACTCATCTCAGATTCCTCCTACCTTATTACTATGATGAATATATTTGAACATGTCAGGTTTGCACAATAAGAAAATGGCTTTGTGGAATGTATTTTTTGGCACAAAAATATTTTCTAATACCTCAAATCAAAATTTCACCCACAGCAAAATATCAAGCCACAGAGGTGCTTCAGTGGTGCTTACTTGTCTATGCAGAAAACTACAAGAACAGCCACTTGCTTCCAAGGACTTTGTATTAAGTGGCAATTACTTTTCTTCCAAGGAATAGCACCAATATGATCACACCTCCGACTGTGGAGTGCTCCTTTCGAGCTCTTTAATTCCCTGGAGAATTCGCTTCACATGGCCCACTTTCGGTATCCCCAGGTCCTAAAAAAAACAAACAAACAAAAAAACAAACAAAAAAATAACAGAAAAAGGTAGAAAGAATTAAAAATGAAAGGAAAAAAAGGCAGAAAGAAATTTTAAAAATGAAAGAAAAGAAAAAAGTTTATTGATAATAGAAAAAACTGGGGATTAAATGTTTAACCAGCAAGAAATTTAGCATTCAGTTCATTCATTTTAGTTTATATTCAGTGATTCAGGCAGTGAAAGCTAGAAAAATAAGTTCATAAAACAAAAATAACCTGACACTAAAGAACTGCCAACTGGTACAAAAAAAATCACATTCTACATAAAACCTTAACTATGACATTCTCATAAATTTATGACATTCTCATAAAGTATACACAGTGGCAGTCCTTCAAGAGTCAAAACCAATTTAGTCTCTGATCTCTCCTTCCTTCCTTCCCTCCCTCCCTCCCTTCCTTCCTTCCTTTTCTCTCTTTCTTTTTCTTTCTTTCCCTCCCTCCCTTCTCTTTTCTTTCGTTTCTCTCTCTCTCTTTGAAAGGCTCTTTTGGAATCTCTGGGAAAAAAATGATGCAGGACATCAGGGCACCCACAATTAGTCCTAAGGCAACATTTCTTGTGCTAAAATATTAAATTTAAAAGTGAGACCTAATTCTAGCGAAAGATACTAGTACTTGCTACATAAATTTGGACTATAAATGCATTTACAGTTGCATTACAAGTCTCTGACTTGAGAGGAATATTTAATTTAAATAATCTTTATACTTTGTAATGTATGTGTGTAAAAAATTACTTAAACATAATTATCTGTTGGTTGATGCTTTCCCTTAAAACACTATTGGCTCTTTTCTCTCAAAACTATTATTCTTGTTTCTTAAATAAACTTCTTCCTATAAGTGCCAAGAATTTAATATTTAACTTTCAGAAATAGATGATGACTGCAGAGTGTGCACAGCAGCTACTTTGCAAATATTTATTGCAGGAATGAATTAAATCTACCCAAGGGTGAATAACCACTAGTTATGCACTCTGAAAAACTAAAAGAAAGAGTTAAGGCCTCCAAATCCTCGTTTCTTTAAGTGAACGAGCATAGTCAGTGTGCTAATATGTGAAGTCAAACAACTTCTTCAAAAAAAAAATTGAAATATTTGAAGATTATTAAAAAGGTGACTTCCAAAACAGCCTAAAAAAACAAGGTTATAAAATAAATAACTTGTCTGAGAAGGCAAAGACTCCAAATAGCCACCCTATTTGTAATTTATTTATTTCTTTTTCAACTTTTAAATGAAACAGATCAAACTGGTTTAACTCTTTTGTCATTTTCTCTCTCTCTCTCCCCCTTACCCTTTAAGAGCTCTTGGAGTTCTTCAGCAGTGATGAATCCTTCTGGAAAATACTCTTTCCCTAGCCAATGCTATTGTCAAGCTTGAAATAATTTCAAGATATTTCATAAATATTTAACTGGCCCAGAAAAATATATTCTCCTATGACACAGGGCATCTGAAATTAGTCCTAAGGCAACTATACATTTCCTGAAGATGTGCTAAAGTATCAAGCTTAAAAGCAAGGCCAAATCCTAGAGGAATATACCAGTGCTTGCTACCTAAATTTGAAATGTGCATGCATTTACAGTCACATTTAGATTTTTTGAGTGGAATATTTAAATATCTTTACACTTTGTGAAAACATAGATATCCAATTCAAAATATATTTACATATTAAATATTTTAGGCCATATATACATTGTATTATCAAGACAAAATCTTCTTTGGAGGAGGTAGAATGTATTTAGAATTACTATTTGGGTATAAAGTGAGAAGAATATTTTCCATAGAGTTACATTAACCTCTTAGCTATAGTTTTCTAAAAAATTAATTCATTTAATTTTAAGTTCTGGAATACATGTGCAGGATGTGCAGGTTTGTTACATAGGTAAAAGTGTGCGATGGTGGTTTGCTGCACCTATCAACCCCTCATGTAGGTAGTAAGCCCCATATGCATGAGCTAAATTTCCTGATGCTCTCCCTCCTTCCGCCTCCCCAACAGGCCCTGGTGTGTGTTCTTCCCCTCCCTTTGTCTACATGTTCTCATTGTTTAGCCACCACTTAGAAGAACAAGTGGTGTTCGGTTTTCTGTTCCTGCCTTAGTTTGCTGAGGATAATGGCTTTCAGCTCCATCCGTGTCCCTGCAAAGGCCATGATCTAGTTCCTTTTTATGGCTGTATAGTATTCCATGGTGTATATGTACCACATTTTCTTTATCTAGTCTACTACTGATGGGTATTTGGGTTGATTTCATGTCTTTGCTATTGCAAATAGTGCTACAATGAACATACATGTACATGTATCTTTATAATAGAATGATTTATATTCCTGTGGGTGTATACCCAGTAATGGGATTGCTGAGTCAAATGGTATTTCTGGTTCTAGGTCTTCGAGGAGTTGCCATACTGTCTTCTACAATGATTGAACTAATTTATATTCCCACCAACAGTGTAAAAGCATTCCTATTTCTGCACAGCCTCATCAGCGTCTGTTATTTCTTGACTTTTTAATAATTGCCATTCTGACTGGCATGGGTTGGTATCTCACTGTGGTTTTGATTTGCATTTCTGTAATGATCAGTGATGCTGGGCTTTTTTTCATGTATTTGTTGGCTGCATGTATTCTTTGGAGAAGTGTCCGTTCATGTCCTTTGCTCACTTTTTAATGGGGGTTGTTTGTCTTTTTCTTGTAAATTTTTCTTTGTAGATTCTGCATGTTACACCTTTGTTCAGATGGATAGATTGCAAAAATTTTCTCCCATTCTGTAGGCTGTCTGTTCACTCTGATAATAGTTTCTTTTGCTGTGCAGAAGCTCTTCAGTTTAATTAGACATCATTTGTCAATTTTGACTTTTGTTGCAGTTGCTTCTGATGTTTTAGTTTGAGTTCGGTATTTTTATGTCTTCTAGGGTATAGGTTGTAATAAAGTTATGCTGTGACATTTGTTATATCTTTATTTTTATCAAATATCATTATATATTAATTCTTATATTCTTTATGAGTAACTTTCTCTTTTCTTGGATAAATAGGCCAAATTTTGACAAAGCATGCTTTCTAGATATTCAGTTATCCTTCCAGCCATACATATACAACTTTCCAAATAGAAAAAACAAAAAATAAATTAAACAAAAAACCCTCACCACATGTTTACCATTTTCTTGAATCCTACTGTGTTCTAGCAGAGAAAATTATGCAACCAGTTTGCTTGCTTATCTGCTAAAGCACATTGGAAATACTTTCCTGGCTGGGCGTGGTGGCTCACACTAGTAATCCCAGCATTTTGGGAGATCAAGGCAGGCCAATTGCTTGAGGCCAGGAGTTTGAGACCAGCCTGGACAACACAGTAAGACCCTGTCTCTGCAAAAAAAAAAAAATTAGTTGGGTGTGGTGGCATGAACCTGTAGTCCTAGCTACTCAAGAGGTTGATATGGGAGGATCACCTGAGCTCAGGAGGCTGAGGCTGCAGTGAACTATGACTGCATTACTGTACCCCATCCTAGGTAACAGAGCAAAAGTCTATCTAAAAAATATAGATAGATAGATAGATTTATATATATTTATAATATATATTTATATATATACTATATATAAATATATATTGAAAAAGTATTTCTTCAAAACAAATATATATATATATTTTAGACTGTCATGTTGCTATGTCTAGTTGTTTTGGTGATATGGGAGTAACACTTGAGCTAATCTCTGAACAGGAGTTAACAAGGTGAAGGGCAGGGCAAAAAGCACAGTAAAAGAGAGTACATTCCCCCTAAGGTGAGAAAAGGTGTCGTATTTTTAAGCACCTGAAATAAGGCCAGGAAGAATGAAGCATAGCCCAGGCAGGGGCCAGAGACTTCACAGCAGGTTGAATACATAGGCAGAACCTTGTAGGCCCGCATAAAGATGTGGGTTTTTACTCCCTAGAAATGGGAAGCTTGTAAGAAGTTTAAGCAGAAAAGTGTACACCTCACTGATGATGCTAAAATAACACTAGTTGCAATGTGGATTTGGACTCTGAAGACAAAGAGTAGCAGTGGAAAGACCAGTTAGGAAGCTACTAATCTTACACAAGCAAGACTAGACAGTAGCATGGAGCAGCATTGTGAACAGGAGACAAAGATAAATGAATGGAGATTAGAACCACTGTGACTTGGTGATGGGCTTGATGGGTTAGGGGAAGATGGACAAAAAAGAGAAAGGTGCCTAGAGTGCCTGGAGGGCCAGAGGTCTGATTTACTAAAATGCAGAGCACTGGAGGAGTGGTAGAACAGGAGTGCGATAGAAGCTCAAGAGCTTGCTTTTGGACAGGTTAAGATTGATACTCTCTAACCTAAGTGTTCATCAATGGATGACTGCATAAAGAAAATGTGGCATATATATACCATGAAATATTATTCAGCCATAGAAAAGAATTTTTTTAAAAAGAATGAAAACATGTCTTTTGCAGCAACTTGAATGAAACTTGAGGTCATTATCTTAGGTGAAACAAGAAGACACAGGAAGACAAACATTGCATGTTCTTACTCATAGGTGGGTGTTAAAAAAAAGGTATATACATGGACCTAGTGGAATGATAGACAAAGGAGACTTGGAGGGGTAAGGGAGGGGAAGGGAGTGGATAAGAAATTACTTAGTGGGTATAATAGATGTTACTCAGGTAATGGATACTCTAAAAGCCCTGACTTAACCAGTATGAATATAATAAAATTGCACTTGTACCCATATATATATTTTGTTGTTGTTGTTGTTTTTGGAGATGGAGCCTCGCTCTGTCGCCCCAGCTGGAGTGCAGTGGTGCAGTCTCAGCTCACTGCAACCTCTGTCTTCCAGGTTCAAGTGATTCTTCTCCCTCAGCCTCCCAAGGAGCTGGGACTATAGCTGCATGCCACACCCGGCTAATTTGTTTGTATTTTTAGTAGAGACGGGGTTTCACTGTGTTAAGCCAGGATGGTCTCCATCTCCTGACCTCACGATCCACCTGCCTCGGCCTCCCATAGTGCTGGGATTACAGGAGTAAGCCACTGCATCCGGCCATACCCATATATTTTTGAATAAATAAAAATAAATTAATTCTTAAGAAGCAAAGACAGATTGATATCCCTGTATAATACCTGATTATCAAGTAGTCGGTTGGTGCTATAATCCAAAAGTTCACAAATCAGGTCAGGTAGGTTTGACAGAGAACTTGTGGGCCACTGACATATTCATAAGTAGTACTGGAAGCAATGGGGTAGCTAAGGACTGAGTGATCCCTCACCAGCATTTAGAGGCTTCAGTCTGAAGGGCTTGCCGCTATTGATGGCTACAACCGCAGAGAACAAGGGGAGCTCTTCTCTAGCTTTATGGTTTTGTGCTACAGAAGGCTCTTTTTGTGAAATGTTCCTTTTCTCATCCCCCTCTACATCTTGTTTCAGACCCAATAGAATTTTCAAATCCATGTCAATACAAATTTCTAAAAGAAAAGTTTTAAGAGAATGTAATTTGCATTAAACAAAAAAGAACAAGTTCCATGAAAAGCAAAGAGAACGTTTTCTAACGTAATTCTTAAGCATCTCCTTCTTATTCTCATCTAACTTTGCCTTAGTGTATATTTTTCCACTCTACATATTCATTCTGCTTCTTTCATTGCATGTGTACCTGTATATATCTATATGTTTGTATGTATATATATATAACATGCATATGTGCATTTATGTATATATTTATACATACACACATAGTCTTTTCCTTGAATGTATGCTTATTTACAGCAAATGCGATGCATGCTTCTAGAGGGCAGGTATCATGCAGAGAAGGTAGCATAATATATTAATCCGTCCTTAGTAAATATTGCTATCTGCCAAGGATATCAGAAGTTACACAAACATGTTGGGTATCATGATCCCCCCTACATTTACTTTTTTGTGGACTCATTTCAAGCTTGGAAGCCAACTTTTGCTTTCTGAACTCTAATACTACATATTTTGCTATGTTCCAGATCTAGGACTCTCAACTAGCTAAGGTAATTAATTAATTATTTTATTTTTATTATGGCTAAATTTGTTTAGGTATAAGTGGTGCTCACCTTTTGATGTGCTAAAACTCTTTGTGAAAAAAGATCTTTATACTGCTTATTATCTATTCAAAGATTTTTGCTAACATATTTGTAGATGAATGTGCAATAGTTCATTAATTTGTTAGGAATTCTCTGTATTATAAAATTTAATGTATTCTAGAACAGTCTACAGGAAAGGGATCACTCCAACAAATGTTACTACTTATTAGAAATTTAAAATGGCAGTATGTGGTAAGAAAATACATGACAAAATGCTATTACTAAGCCTTGGCCAGAGAGCCTAGTTTAGTTGTTTCTACTACTGAGACTTCACCCAAAGAATAAAAGGGAAATGCTACAGATGGTAAATGAATGGTTTTTCTCTGTCATCATAAGTAACAAATAGGCTCTGAGCTGTTTTCTAGCAAAAGCTAGGCAAAATTTTTACCTCATTTACTAAAGAAAAAAATTTCTTTTCGAGAATAATAGAATTTTAACAATATGCCATAGAAAGGAAATTCAAATTTTTCAGTCTAGTTGTTCATGTGACCCAAGAAAGACTGATTTAGAAACACCACAAAATTTTAAGACTCTAATTAGCTGTTGCTGTAAGTCTCTCATCTCATTCCGTATATTAGAAAGGCTTTGTTATTGGTATTTTGAATGAATTTTTAGTTGCTAACCATATATTAGTGTTTTTAGTCATTTTCAGCAAAATTATCACCTTCCATGCTGATCCAATAAAAGCAGTTGATAGAAACATGATCCATTTGGAAATATTAGCACAGGAACAGTCATATCACTGGATGCAGAGAAAAATTACTAAGTTCATGCTAAGCTTTAGTTATATAGAGTGATTCCAACAGGAAAATACTGCTGACATTCTTGTTAAAAAGCAAACAAGGAACTCAGACCACAGGACAGTGAATGTTAGATTACTACACATTTGCATAACATAAGCGAAGCGAAAAGCACATATCAGAAGAGGCACAGGAGAAAGGATTCCATTTTGCAATAACATTTTCAAGAGCAGAAGAGCACAAAGGAAATACCTTAAGATCTCGCCTTTCCAGATGCAAAAGTTCAGCCCCTCTGATGTCATGACGGATGAAGATATCTTTGTACTCTCCCAAATTGAGCAGATCCAGCCAAGCAGCAACTTCCTCTGTGCCCCATTTCTGAACTACCAAAGTTAAGAGCAAAACCCCCTTAATTTCTACATGCTCAATGCATTACAAAGCAAAGGCTGGCCAAAGAAGATGCAAAACAGAGTGCAGCGGCAGCGCTAGCAAAAGAAAGATTAACGGTGGTTTTTCAACAAAACTATAGTTTCACTTTTTCCCATGCAGGTTACACGCTGTCAACACAAGGATCTGACTACACAAAATGCTGCCGTGCACCCATGCTTAGCTTTAGTCCAATTTCCTCATTAATGCCACCCAACCTACACAATATGCATACAAAATGTATTTCACATCATTAGGATCAATGGTACAAGCTCTATATAGGCTCTGATGATTTCCTTCAGACCCTGTATGAAAACAGCTGTAGACTGACATGATCTAAAAAGGCTACTTACAATTTAAAATCTGATAGGTGTATTCAATTTTACACAAACTTTTCTGCTTAAGGTCTTGCTGACTTCAAGTATCATCTTGGTTGATTATACTACTACTGATAATAACAGCAATCAATGTGCTATTAAGTCACAATTTAATGTCATATAAAAATTCCATAGCACTGCTCTCTGAGATTAGTTGGATTACATTATTTTTTAGTATGTATCATTTGCTTATACATTTTATTCAACATTGATTAGCTTAATAAAAGCCTACTTATTTGCTATATTTGTTTTTTAAATGGTTTTCAATAGCTGCTTTATAAATATCACAAATAAGGTTTTACATCACTTTTTAAAAGAGTGCACTCAGAAGAATTTATAAAATGATTTGGTTATGAAAGGCAGCTACCATTGTACAAACAGAATTTGAAGGTGCTTTAGTACTAGCATACCTGTACATTTAAATTCTCAGGAAAGGTGAAAAAGGAACGAGAGAAATAGCAGCAAAGAGGGGGCTTAATCTTTGCTTGAGAATGTAAGTATCACAGCACATTGTCATTGTCGAGGGTTTGAAACAGTGTCCTTAAAACAGGAGAAACAATATGTATATAACTTTAGGTGGCAAATATATTTGGCAAATAAAATGAGTAAATGAAAGTTTCTATATTCCATTTCAAAGTAATCTAAAAATTGTACTTAAAGGAAGAAAAACAAATTATACACTGATGCTTTGAATTGCTGTTGAGAAAGAACTATCTGAACGGAAATGCTACCATCCACTAAACAAAGTAGAAGCAAATTAGCAGCCACTTCATTTTGTGTGTGTGCTTCCTCACTAGAGATTCCCACTGATATTCTGATGTGTTTTAGGTATGAGAGAATTCTTTTATGGTAAAATTCATAAAGTATGAAATTCCCCATTTTAACCATTTAAAGTGTAGAATTCAATGACAGTATGTTCATCATATTGCACAATGCTGAACCACCATCTAGCTCCAGAATATTTTCATGTCCTCCATGATCTCACTTTAATCAGTTCTTCTTTCATAATGTTATGCTTCCCCTTCCCATGTGGACCACCTACCAGGCTGTGAACTTGTCTTCTGCTTCTGAAGCTTTTCCTTTTTAAACTTTGGCACTATTCGAAATACTGTGCTTCTGTTGTTTCTTTTGGTGCAATCCATAGGAGGTTCCTGTTCAAATCGAACAAGAAAAGAATTGTTTCAGGATATGAAAAGGAGAAAAACCTATTCTGATAATAGAGCTAACACAGGAAGAATAAGTTATAAACACTAAACATTATAGAACAGTGATAACTTCTTCAAAAAAAGTTCATGATGTACTACTGAAAATGTCCCAATTCAAAAAAAAATGCCTTTGTTCATATAAATACCTTTTCTTACTTGTTCAAGAACAGTACATTTGAAAGTAGTATTCAAAATTCTTTTCATCTAAATATCTCTTTTTCAAAGATGAGTTCAAATTCTACGGTGACATGGTCTACATTTCGAGAGAAACAGGCTGAATTTGACATACCTCATCCTCATTTGGGTGTAAGATATAATAAAGCCACGGAATCTCTGTTAGTTTTTGTAATTCCACCTCTACAGAGTGTAAGGCATTGGATACGCGCTCTTCATGTGGCGATTCCAGCTGCTATTTACCAGATTAAAAGACAAAAGGAAACAAGACTCACTGGCCAGCCTCAAGTAGAATAAACTATTGTACTTTGACAGCCTAAGTGAACAGCCTCACTTCCTATTATATTTTTTAAATTAAGCAATATTAAGAGAATAATAAATTCTTTTATATTGACTTCATTTTAAAAAATCAGGATAGATTTAATCCAATCATTACTTCCTAAAGATCATATGAGTAGCCATTGTAACTGATAACTTCATAGAAAAAGTATTCTTTTGGTATGCTTTTTTCTGTGTAAATGCCTTCTTTCCTATCCCCTCCTTCATGCTTCCCAAGCATTTATCTACCCATTCTTCCTGGTTGCTTAAGTGTGTAGTCTCAGTGCCAAAAATACTTCTGACTTAAATAGGTCACCAGGCCAGGCACAGTGGCTCACGTCCATAATCCCAGCACTTTGGGAGCCCAAGGCAGGTGGATCGTTTGAGGTCAGGAGTTTGAAACCAGTCTGGCCAACATGATGAAACCCCATCTCTACTAAAAATACAAAAATTAGCCAGGTATGGTGTTGGGCACCTATAATCTCAGCTACTTGGGAGGCTGAGGCAGGAGAATCCCTTGAGCTCGGAAAGCGGAGGTTGCAGTGAGCTATCTATAGTGCCACTGCATTCCAGCCTGAGTGACAGAGCCAGAGACTCTGACTCAAAAAAAAAAAAAAAAGGTCACCACACTACATGAACAAAAAATACCTTTTGAACCAGCAAAAAACTTGTCATATAAAATGAACTGCAGAAAAATCTTGAAAATTTAAAGAATAAGAAAAAAAAAAAACCCATGATTCTTAAAAAAAAATCTGTGATGAAAAACTGTAAAAATTGGGGCAAAGCAAAAAGCTCAATGGTTTATCATCCGAAACTGGGTTTGGATGCTTTAAAGATAATTTAACTGCTCACCTATTATCTGCATTAACTCATTGAAAGCAGTTATTAAAATGCATTTACAAGTTCAATAAATGAATAAAGATGAAACAAACACTCCTATGCACAGAACTGGTAGGCAGTCAGTTGGACTCTACTCCTGGCCTTCTAATGAACTATGTAACCAAGGGAAGATTACCTGATTTCAGAAGCCTTTTTTTCCTCCTCCGGAAATAGCACAACATGACTCAAGGTGATGATAATGCTGATGATGATTTGAGACAGAGTCTCACTCTGTTGCCCAGGCTGGAAGTGCAGTGGTGCAATCTCAGCTCACGTTGTAAACCTGACCTCCCAGGTTCTAGCAATTCTCATGCCTCAGCCACCAAAGTAGCTGGGATTACAGGCACATGCCACCATGCCCAGCTAATTTTTGTATTTTTAGTAGAGATTGGGTTTCACCATGTTGCCCAGGGTGGTCTCAAACTTCTGGCTTCCAATGAGCTGCCTGCCTTAGCCTCCCAAAGTGCTGGAATTACAGGCGTGAGCCACTGATCCCAGCTAACTAGATTATTGTTGAGGTCTCTTCTAGCTAATCAATACATTTATAAATTACTTAATAATTATAGAGTTCTTACAAATATGTTTATAAAATATTAGAACTAAAAGTTCTGAGATGATATTATTGTTATTATGAACATTATTTTTTTTGTTTCCCCTTGTTATTCACAGTATCTACCACTTCTAGTAGTGACTAAAAACATGGAGATTCTTGGCTGGGCGTGGTGGCTTATGCCTGTAATCCCAGTACTTTGGGAGGCTGAGAAGGATGGCTCACTTCAAGTCAGGAGTTCAGGACCAGCCTGGCCAGTACAGTGAAACCCTGTCTCTATTGAAAAAAAAAATAGCCAGGTGTGGTGGTGCACGCCTGTAGTCCCAGCTACTCAGCAGCTGAGGCAGGAGAATCACCTGGAACCAGGGAGGCTGAGGCTGCAGTGAGCCGAGATCACACCACTGTGACAGAGTGTGTCTCTGTCTCAAAAAAGGAGATTCTCTACCCTGTTGTGTGTAAAATTTACTACCTTCCTTTTAGTCTAAGAAAATGTCTTATAAAACTGATAAAATGGTTATTACAAATTCATTCTGGCTCTAAAAGAGTAAACCAGTCACTCGCAAATATAGTCAACTCCTTATTGTGATATCACTATTGCCAAAGCTTTTGGTAAAATTCACTGGTATGTATTTTAAACCAAAATTCATATTTAACAATGAGAGGAAATTAAAAGTGGAGAAGGAAAGTCATTCCATATTAACATAATACAAATAATAAATATTAGCAAGGTAGTACTCAGCATGTACTTTTCATGTAGAGAAAAGAAGTACAGAATAAGTTATGCTTTTAGTTGTAAGTGATCTTCAATGTACTTCGAATAACATAAAAATACATATTCTCAATACAAAAATTGGGACCCAAGTCACACAGGTCACTGTATTTTCTATAGGACTTATTTTAGAAGAGCAGCAGAAGATTCTGATTAAAAATGGTAGTGCCAAAAATAGCCATGGAGGGCCTCCATTAGTTTTATCAAACAAGATAACCACTGTTTCTGTGTAAAAGTTTTTCTTCATGGCCATAGTAGAGCCAGCCACCTCTTGTCCCAAAGAAGCTGTGTTTCAGTTTCCTTTGGAGGTAGGTAAGAGTGATGGCCTTCATGCAGCCTTTCAGCTTCTCTTCTCAGAGCAAAGGATGCCCCAAAGGTGGCACTTTTCTGGACCACAGGTGAAAACAGAAACCCTAAGCTCAGGCACTTAATAGTAAGGTGTGTGGGACACACCTCCCATTCATCCACCCACTGTGCCAGATACTATTACTCTTAGTATCAGTTTTATTTAGGTGTAGATTTGCTCAACCAAGAGAGAAAATTACTGTCAAAAGAAATGTTTGAAGATCATCAACTACCAACTAATCAGAATTGTAAAAAAGAATAAAAAAACAGCAAATGAATTAGGCCTTCCACACAGTGGTAACAGCATATGGGAATAAGCCACAATCAAACTCTAGATGGCAGCAAGAGCCAAGATGCTAGAATACTTGAAAATGGTGAGGTATTTATAAAGAAAGACTAATGCTTTGCTAACCAAACAGGACACCCATAAGCTTCCAGCATTTATGCTTGAGGTCCATGGGCTGTGGTCAGATTCAGACTTGGCCTAAATTTGATTTCCAGGACCAATCTGGATTAAACTAGGCAGAGTTCCTGAAACTTAGTTCTTGAAACACTGTATCTAGAAAATGTTCTCTTTTAAGCAAATCTGGAGGACCATACCAATCATATTCAAAAGTTAATTCAGGGAACAAACTCCATTAGTTCCTCTACTTCTGTGCAATAGTAAATTCCTGAGGAATGTCTACTACACTTTATAAAGTTCACATCTCTCGAAGCTGACTGGGGCAGAGCAGTCATAAAAACAGGATGGCATATATGAGGGGAAATCTCCACTCCTGTTAGCCTGAATTGTAACTCCCAACTTCAGCCATATATTTTCTTGAAGACAAAAGCCAAGTGAAGAGGCAGCTCTCAGGATGGAAGCCAGAAGGCTACTTCTGCCTTAGAATCTGCTGGATGTATGTTCCCCAATGAAGGTAAGACCCAGACATTTGATTTCATCATTCTTATGTTACCAATCATTTTTTTCCTTACCAAAGGAACCCTGCCAACTAGCAAAGATTCCGTTTCATTATACAGTGCCTTCACATTGATGGCTATTTCAGTGGCGGTATCTCTTGTAAGACTCTAGGAAAGAAGAATATTAAAGACATGTGATCTGTATTAAAATAGGATTTCACTACCAGTACTTTACATTTTATTCTTATAATTTAAATTCACAGCATTTTTTAATCTACCAAAATTCTATAATTGCAAAATTTCATACATTTGTTAGCATGACTGTTTCATTATTATATTACAGAACCAAAAGAATTTACTGACCACAGTGAATACACTCAGGATCACAACACCTACCTAATGAATATGTATATGCTAGCACCAGCATGTACATATTCCCAATAAAAAGTTAAGTCAAAGAAAACTTTTACTCTCAGTAGCACTAACCATATTGCTTTTTAGTTCACATCTCCATAACCTTGAGAACAAGCACTTAATTATATATTAACTGAAGTGACTTCAATCAATCAAAAAAATAAAATAACACTATCAGTTTTCTCTCTACTATAGCATTGCACCATGTATTGCATTTCAAGAGTTATATTCTATCCATTCTAACTTCTACATTAAAATTTTTACAAAAGCATCCATTTCCAATTTAGCAAAACAAAATGAAGTAGGAATAATTTCAGTGCACAACTTGGGAAATGAATGAAAATCTCTAACAAAATGCATGCTGATGATACCTAGACTTGCCCTTTAACAAGATACAGGACAGAAGGTAAGGTAAAAGAAGGAGTAAGGATCATAAAAGTTAAAAAAAGAAAGAAGTGAAGGAAGATGGAAGGTAAGAAGTGACTGAAAGTGAAACATTAAAAAATGAGAGAATTTAAGAGGGGGAATGGAAAATGTCAGGAAAAGGAAAATTAACAAAAAGTTGGTCACAAATTTACCGTAAGTTTGTAGAGACTCACATAGATGACATAACTTTCTTTCACAGGGCGTGGCATATTTTACAGTATTAAAATACATGTGTAACACCCAAAATAATCTGTGGAATGAGAATTTACCATTAGATCCTCACCTCCGGGCACCTTGGGTTGGCTTTATTCAGGGCATGGGAGCAGGCATTCACAGCATGGGCCAGTTCTTGCTCCAAAAGACAGTGAATTGTGGCTGCGTCACAAATCCTAAAAGCATAAATGAAACGAATAGAAAACTTTTTTGAGTATTGCTCATTTTTTTTGAAGTATAGAAGTATTAGGATAAAACAAGTTAAAAATATATGAAGATCAGTATAGAGAACATTGTTAATGGCTGATCAATTATGAATGGCAAAGATAGATGTAAATCCAAACCCCACTGCAACAAAAACTATGAAATAAAAAATCTTTATATAAAAAGTTAGGTTTACAATCAAAGAGAGACATACTGAAGGGCTATTTGGAAGAATGAAATATAGTAATACTTCATTTTGCAGTATCCTTAGAAAGTGAGAGGGATCACAAATATAGACTAGAAACTTCTCCATTGAAACTGCAAATGCAACAGATTGGGGAAGAACATTACCATATTTGTTATCGATACACAAAGTGATCATAAGCAGTGTGTAAGTATATTCACAGCCTTTAAATGTAGCTATGACTTATTTTCTCCACATTACTGATGATGACATTGAGGCTCAGAGAGACGTGGTATGTATACAGAGCCAGTAAGTGGTAGAGCCAGGATCGGAATCTATGTCTATCCAACTCCAAAGCCGGTTGCGCCATACTTCACTGGTATCCAAACCTCTAAGAATAGTCCTAAAAACACCAAATCCTGGAAGGCACTAAAGCCAAAGACAAGAAAGGAGGAAAAGTTCCTCCAATTGCTAGAAAATGACGTAAGGCTTGCAGATGAACAAGAAGGCAGGGCTATTCAAATACTGTTTTTGCTTCTGATAGATTCATGGAGAATGACTTTCAATCTGGAAAGGATAGACCAAGAAAAGGGACAGAAGCCCTATACAGCTGAACCAAGAGTAAAGAAAAATAATTTAATTCTTAAGAATTATACAATGGATATCTAAGGTACAAAGAAACTTGCAAATGTTACCTCAGCACTACTATTAGCAACCTTGAGAAATCATGAAGAATGAGCTATTTTTCAGAGGAACAGAGATGGATAAAGGTTATTCTAATTTTCAAAGAAAGGGAAAGAGGTAAATCAACTTCAGATTAACATTTCTAATTGCCTATGGAATCTCGTAGGTATTTTTAATTTAATTTAAATTCTGAAGTCCAACATGGAACCTATCATTTTCCTTCTAATACCTACTGCTCTTTCTGAACCTATGGCTCCATCAAAGCTACCACAATCATCCAGCCATTCACTAGAACATTAAGGTCATCCTGTCTCCTAATTCATGCCCATTTACCAATTTTAAATCCTAAACTGTCTTTAATCTCACTTGTCCTTTCTATCTCTACTGCTTTAGTCTATCATTTTTTTATCAAGACAATTCCTACAGCATTCTCAGTGTTCACCTTGCCCCAGCTTTGCTGTCTTCCAAAATAAAAAAAAAACCCTCCACACTACTACTAGATCAGCCCAATAAAGATCTGGTTCCTCTTCACCTCTTCACCTACATTCCCCACACTCTTGCATATACTATGCCAACCTTTCTGTCACCCCCACCTCTCTGAGATTGCCTGAAATCAGCATGCACTCATACTCCTCTGGGCTTCTTCCTAGGCTGGTTCCCATGCTTAAATTGCTCCTTTTCTTACTCTTCTCTCCAGACTTGGTTGAAAGGTCACTTCTTCCAGGCAGCCCTCCTTGACTGCCTGTGACCACCTTTGTGTATCTAGAGAGCCTACTGTGTGCCTCATGTCAACACTTTGGCCACATTTTTCCCTCCTACTAATCTGTGAGCCAATTAAATAGGGCTGCCACATAATCATCTTGTATTCCCAGCCTAAAACAGTGCTTGGCCCACAGAAGAGGCTCAAAAATTGAGTATGTTTGCATAGTCAACGAATAAACTCTGAAAAGAGACAAGTGAGCCTGATTTCATCTGCAAAATTTAAAAACAGGTGGGGAGCCAAACTATGTTGACCAGAAGCAAGCCTAGACAACTTCCTTTTTATGATAAGATTATTTAGTTGGTTCACAGGATGAGAACATGGAAAGCATTATTTGGTTTAAAAAAAAACTATAAATTAGAGGCCACAGAAGTTGTCTATAGTATCTAAAACAGCTGTATTTACCCTAAAACTAACATTCCTATGGATAAGAAGCAAAGATGTACAATAATGCAGCTATGTGGGTTTAGCTGAGTAAATATTCATTTTCTCTTTCCTTCTGAGCTACCCAGTATTTTGCAGTTTTAAGACTTGATTCTCATTCTGAATGTTGGTCCAGCAGTAGGGGGCGTATGTCTTTTATGTCTCTAACATCTTATTCTAGTTATGTAATAAATATTTAAAAAGGAGAGTAAGGAATGGTGGGGGGAGCAGATGGCAAATAGTAGGGTGAAGGAAAGACGTGAGTTAGCCCCTGAAACCACTGAGCTTTGCTTTCCTTCTTTACTTTTTCAACATTTTTATCAGTGACCTGATGAAGGTATGGGAAGAATCTAACAGTTACCATGAACAGAGCACTCAATATGCCAGACATGATATGTGATACCGTTTGGCTATCGCCACCCAAATCTCATCTTGAATTGTAGCTCCCATGATCCCCACGTGTTGTGGGAGACACTGGTGGGAGGTAATTGAATCATGGGTGTGAGATTTTTCTGTATTGTTCTCAAGATAGTAAGTCTCACGAGATCTGATGGTTTTATAAAGGGCAGTTCCCTTGCACATGCTTTCTTGCCTGCTGCCATGTAAGATGTGCCTTTGCTTCTCCTTTGCCTGCTGCCATGATTGTGAGGCCTCCCTAGACATGTGTAACTATGAGTCTATTAAACCTCTTTTTTTTCTTTTTTTGGAGATGGAGTCTCACTGTGTCATCAAGGCTGCAGTACAGTGTTGTGATCTTGGCTCACTGCACCTACCACCACTCAAGTTCAAGTGATTCTCCCGCCTCAGCCTTCCCAGGAGCTGGAACTGTGGGTGCCCACCAATACACTCAGCTAATTTTTGTATTTTTAGTAGAGATGGGGTTTCATCATGTTGGCTAGGCTGGTCTCAAACTCCTGACCTCAAGTGATCCACCTGCCTCAGTCTCCCAAAGTGTTGGGATTACAGAAATAAGCCACTGTGCCCAGGCTTAAACCCCTTTTTCTTTATAAATTACCTGGTCTCGAGTAGTTCTTCGTACCCATATGAAAATGGACTAATACAATGTACTTATAGCACTCATTCCTAGAGTCTCATTTAATCCTCACACACCCTGGTGAAACAGCTCTTAATTAGCCCCATTTGGTGGATAAGACTCAGGTGAAGAGGAGGTAACACACCAGTTCATGGTCCCTCCTCCCCTCTGAAGTTTTCCCTGATCATAGTGATTTTTATTTGTTTTACACTCATAGGACTTCTTTTTTATCTCCTTTCTGTCTATAGAAATTAATTTATATGTGGTCTCAAAATCTAATATCTTGTCAGAAACTGGTTTTTGAAGTCTTTTTATTCTTTTTGCTCCTGACTCTCCTGTGGAGCAGGATTAATGTTTAGACTTCGCTCTACATTCCATAAACATTTAATTGGTAATTGGAAGACTACATATAAGTGGGTAGTACAGTGTAAAGACTGTATACAAAATAGAGAATAAACAATAATGAAAAGAGTGCTATGTGAAGAAGAATAATTGCATCTCTTTTTGATACCACTACTGAAACAATGTATTAAGACTGAAAAAACAAAAATTGGCTGAGACTAGAGTTCCCACAGTCTGAAAAGCCAGCAGAGTCCCCGTACCTAGTAATGAGCTCCTCTGCAGCCTGGGAGCACAGCTGCATCTGTGACACCTCTTCTGTTGCCAAGTCAATGGCATGATGGATGTACAAGTGGGTTCGGAGAACTGGTTTACCAGAATCACATTTCTGCTTATCTTCCCAAGATTTCAGAGTGCTCTCAAAGGCCTATTTAAAATCAATATTGCAATGAACTGTTAGCTTAGAACTCAGAGGTCCATGTAAATGTGTACTTTAATAAAACTACAATTGCTTTTTCTCTCATGACTCCTCAAATAAATCACAATTATAAAAAAGACATTTCCAAATTCTCCAATGTATTGCAACACAAAGTAGTGCAGCCAATGATCATGAAAACTTAAAAATGAGATTTAGGTCAAGGCGGGATGATCACTTGAGGGCTGGAGTTGGAGACCAGCCTGGGCAACATAGTGAGACCTCATCTCTACAAAAATAATTTCTTTTAATTAGCTGGGCTGAGGTGGGAGGACTGTTTGAGCCCAGGAGTTTAAGGTTGCAGTGAACTATGATTGCACCACTGCACTCCAACATGTGCAACAGAGCAAGACTTTGTCTCAAAACAAAAACAAACAAAAACAAAAAAATGATTTCGTGCTTCAATCTTTACTACTGCTTCAATTTATTCTTTAATCGTTACTATTTTATATATACTAGATGGCGTGAATATTGGCAGTCTTGTTTGGTAAAGGTTGACCTTAATTAAAAACACATATTCTGCGAAAGGCAAAATAATGGAGACAGTGAAAAAAAACAATGATTGCCAGAAGTAAGGGTGAATGAGGGAGGGATGAATCGGGACCCTATTTATCCACAGGGAATTTTTCAGGCAGAGAAATTATTTGGTATGAATCTGCAATGGTGGATACAAATGATTATATCTTTGTCCATACCCACAGATGTACAAATCAAAGAGTAATGGAAACTATGGACTTTAGTTAATAATAATCAATCAGTATTGACTCAACAATTGTAACATATGTGCCACACCAATGCAAGATGTTAACAGGGGAATTTACATGTGTAGGGAAGAAGAGGGAGGAAGAGGTATATGGGAACATAATTCAAATTCTCTATTTTTTGCCCAATTTTTTGTAAACCTAAAATGGCTCTAAAAGCTAAAGTCTTACTAAAATGAATAAACAAATATTTCAAACCACAATGACCTAAATGTCAGATTGAAGAGACAATTTAAATGTTTCCTTGTTTTCTATTTTTTTATAACAATTTCAGATTTCAAAAAAACTTGACTATATTCTACAAGAATGTTTTTGTTACATACTCTGTCCCTTGTTAGCATTTGTGCTCTGTTTTTGTGCACGATTTTGATAATCCCTGGAGGCTGAACCCATGCTTCACCATCCACTTGCACTGGGACTCCTTCATCACCAAATATAGTGATTTTTACTGTACGGCACTGAAATAAAACAAACAAATTACTGTAGAGTACAAATCATCTGGAGAAAATGATAATCTATATTCAGGCTTGAGTATTAGTCTATTCTACAGAATAGAAAATTATGCTTTATCACTTATAATGACATGGTAAAAACTGGTATGACAACAAAGTCAGAATATTATAGATGAATATCCAGTATAGGAGTCATTTAGAATAGATTCCCCCAACCCTCCTTTGCCCAAGATGTACAGTCAGGTTTGATGAGAGAAACCAACCTGGGCTATTCGATGGTGCTGCAGTTTAATGACCCTTGAAACTGCCATTTGCATGCTGTCAAATATTGCTACAACTTCCAGGATCTTGTCATCAAATGATGGTGCAGCAAATATCTGAAAGGAAAAACTACATTACATCTCTACTGAATGTTTAGGTGAAGGGCACATCGGACAATGTAAACTGCAACATATATATATTTAACATTATATATAACATATGTAACAATCTCTGAAGATGACTTAAAATAAACATAACCTTAAAAAAGGTTTTCAAACATACATGGATATATTACTCATACCGCTCATAAAGCTACTCTTTGGACCAGTTAACTAATATATTTCTAAATAATTCATCTTGGCATAAAACATGTTAAATACATGTTCATGCCTCATTCAAATGTTTTAATAAGATGATACATGGAAGTTTTGGAAATCTAAAAAAAAAAACTAGAAAGGTGATACAGTGTCATAGAAAGGTGATATAGTTTCATAAGGTTAAAGCAATGAAGAGGCAAATTATGATCCAGTTCACTTGATATATTCTAAGGAAAATCTTTCAAGGTTTTACAAGCAATATACATATGTGCTTTATATTTTAATACAAAACTTTTGAGGGCACTTGAGAGTATGGATATAGAAACCTCAGAGGATAAAAATTAAGCAGGCTTATTTTGTCTTTACATTAAATCCATTTTCACAAAATTAATTTACTGTAAAATTTTATATGTAGGCTGTATTACCTTATCATTTTTATTCTCTCTTTTACTATATCATAAATACTATGCATCTGAAACAATTTTCAGTATAAAGTAGTATGCTAATTAAAACTTTCACTGAAAATATCAGGACACAAATTTGCTAACATTGATGATTTCTTATAATTTTTATTATTATATTACCTGGATTTAAACCCTGTTTCTGCTATTACTAACTGGAAACTTTGCCTTAGATTCTTCAGTGGTAAAAATTTGATAAGAAATGTAGGTATTAAATAATCAATGTGAAGCTCTTAGAACATTGTCTGACTGTCTTGTAGGTGTTCAAGGAATGTTGGCCTTATTTATCTTAATCTCAGTGATATTACTTCAAAATACTTAATAATAACAAGTTGACAAAAAATATTTTTAAACTCAAATACTATTGGGATATATTTATGTCACGAAAATCAAAAATACTTTCCAGTTGACCTTATACTTTAACCCCTACCTGTTCATTTAAGATCCTTGAGAAAAACAGATCAGTAGGAATGATTATATCATTATATCATAAACTCAGATCAGTGGATATGGCTCATCAAATAAAGACTGTGATAACACTTCTCATTTTTACTGAGATATATATACTTTAATAATTGTGCCCTCTCTTTCATTCTTTTCACAATTACATTTGTGAGGTTGTGTTTTCTTCTTTTTTAATATAGAAAAGTATGAAAAAAAAAGCAAACAGCCCTAAACCTCACTGGCCAAATGAACCTTCTTGATATTTCTAAAAATAAAAAAATATACACACAAGTTTAGAAAATTAAAAGTACTGAGGCTGGGTATGGTGGCTAACGCCTGTAATCCCAGCACTTTGGGAGGCTGAGATGGGTGGATCACCTGAGGTCAGAAGTTCGAGACCACCCTGGCCAACATGGTGAAACTCCGTCTCTACTAAAATACAAAAATTAGCCAGTTGTGGTGTTGTGTGGCTGTAGTCCCAGCTAGTCGGGAGGCTGAGGCAGGAGAATTGCTTGAACTTGGGAGGCAGAGGTTGCAGTGAGATTGTGCCACTGCACTTTAGCCTGAGCAACAGAGACTCCATCTCAAGAACAACAACAACAACAAAAAATTAAAAGTACCGAAAGGTATTGTGGTAGGCAAACTAATACCCCTTTCTGCCCCCTAAAATGTCCATGTCCTAATCCCCCAAACCTGTGAATCTGTTACCTTACATAGCAAAAGGAACTTTGTAGATGTGATTAAATTAAGGGCTTTGAGATGGGGATGATCTTAGGTGATCTAGGTGGGCCCAATGTAATCACAGTGGTTATTAAAAGTGGAAGAGGGAGCAGCAGAGATCAGAGAGATGCCATATGAAAAGGATTCAACCTGCCTTTGCCCGCTTTGAAGACGGAGGGGAAGGTGGGCAGCCTCTAGACACTCCAAGGGCAGGGAAACAGTCTCCCCTAGAGCCTCCAGCAGGAAACAGCCCAACTGACACCTCCATTTTAGCCCAGTGAGACTGTGCCAGTCTCCCATCATATACAACTGTAAGATGATAAATGTGTGTGAGGTGGCTAAATTTGTCTTAACTTGTGATAGCAGTGATAGAAAACACATGCAGATACAAAGTTAAAAAGTAAAATCTCCCCTTCTTTATTTCATAAATCTACTTTCCAAAAGCAGACTTTTTAATATTCATCCAGAAAATTGTGACATACATCCCAAGATATGGATAGCTCTATCTTCAACATGAGAAAAGTTAAGAGTGTATCCACTAGAAACAGTTCAAATAAAATCTTAAATAAATCTATTCCATGCCTCACTTTCCCAATGTAAATATTTAACATGAAATTAAATTATAATTCATAAGCATTTTTACAAAAGCAAATTATTACAGTGATTTAACTATTTTTGAGGAAACAAACTATTTACTCCCATTACTTACATCGTCCTCTTTAGTTCCACCCCAAAAGTTAGTCCCTCCAGCATAGCTGGGGATGTTCAACACAGCTATGCCTTGCAAGCTGGGAAGAGGAATATACTGCCCATCACACTGTAAGGTAAAAAAAAAAAAAAAGTAGGGATTATATAAAAAAA
>PVKP010006876.1:0-80292 GCA_004027715.1 Plecturocebus donacophilus | reverse complement strand
TCTTTTGCTGTTTCTTTCTTTCTCCTTTTCTCTTTTTCTAAAATCTCTTCCTCTTTCTCTTTCTTTTTTCTTTCGTTTGCTGTTTCTTTCTTTCTCCTTTTCTCTCTTTTTCTAAAATCTCTTCCTCTTTCTTTTTTTTTCTTTCTTTTGCTGTTTCTTTCTTTCTTTCTCCTTTTCTCTCTTTTTCTAAAATCTCTTCCTCTTTCTTTCTTTAAAAAAAATAAATAAATAAATAATAATAAAAAAAATATTTTATAAGTCATTATTTTAAACTCTATTGAGTTCTCTGATGCTAATCACAGCTGAGTTTTCACTTTCAGTGCTAAGGATAAGTTCTCTCACAAACAGGTACCTTCCTCAGAGAGGTGCCAATGGCAGTTATATTTTTAGGATTCTCTGCTTCTGCTTACATTTAGGTAATGTTTCTGTAGCTGCTGAATGTTCAGATGTGTTCATGTAACATAATTTTCATGCCACTTTGGTGGGGCTGTTAATCCCTTCATAGGATTTTTAGCTGCATCTCAGGCCTCTACCCACTAGACACTAGTAGAAACATCCTCTTCTCTTAATATAACAACCAAAATGTCTCCAGGCAAGGTCAAAGGTCCCCTGGGAAAGGTGAGGCAAAACTGTCTCTGGTTAAGAACTACTACTCTGAGGTTTAAAAAAGTAAAATTAAGGAGAAAATACACTGATAGATTGAAATCATAATTCTCAAGCATACAATTTAATTCTGAACAATTATCTCTTGACTTCGTGCAATGAAAAAAACTGACACTTTTAATCCCTTCCACATTCCTTAATTCCAACTCCCAACACTGGTTACCCGTTATTTTTCTATTTTCAGTATTTTAAACACTTATATTTTATTCTGTAACTCGAATTCCAACAATTAGTAACCTATTAAAATAAATTCAGGTTCACCCCATGTATTAGTATGCTTTTGCATTGCTATAAAGAAATACCTGAAACAGAAAAATTTATTTTTTAAAAAGAGGTTTAATTGGCTTTTGGTTCTGCCAGCTGTGCAGGAAGCATAGCAACATCTGCTTCTGGGGAAGCCTCAGGAAGCTTCCAATTGTGGCAGAAGGCAAAGGGGGAGCAGTGACATCCCATGGTGAAAGCAGGCACAAGAGAGCAAAGGGTGAGGTGCTACACATCTTTAAATGACCAGATCTCATGAGAACTCACTCACTATCACAAAGACAGTACTATGAGGGATGATGCCAAGCCATTCATGAGAAACCCACCCCCATGATCCAATCCCTTCCCACTAGTCCCCACCATCAATATTAGGGATTACATTTCAATATGAGATTTAAGTGGGGTCACAGATCCAAACTATATCACTCCTTATCCTTTACCACGACTTCTCTATTTATTCCTGTGTTCATGAGGCCAATGTTCAATGGGATGTCTCCTGCTATCTCAGAGTTAGTTAAGCCTCCAAATTATAAGATAATATGAAATACTCCCACATTCTAAAGAGAATTACTGTATCAAGGAATCCAGATAGTCCCTCTAGCACTGACAGGAAAGATGGCAAATCCATCCCTGCCCCAATCTCTTGCACCAGCCTACATAAGCCAAAGACAAAGAACTCAAGGGATCAGCTAGAGGGATTGTATTGTGCTCTTTCTCCTTAGCACTCACCCCGAGACACACACATACACAGGAAGCCAAAGAAGGGGATGATGCAAGAATCATAGGTAGATATTTGTGATGCCTGAAAAAAATCTAAAACAAGCCTCTCATTTCCTTCTGAGCCTCTACTTCTGCTACACACTTGCTGATCTTCTGCTCTGGATCTAACTAAGGTTGAGAAAAAGCCATCTGGAAAAAGAAGCAAGGCAGAGAGCTCAGATGGTGCTGGAGCAACCTGTACTCTAGAGATTTAAGTAGCAAGATTCATGAGTTTCCTAGGGGTCAGCCTATGAAGTAGTCAGTTTATGCCATCTCAGTAGTACCCTGTCTAAGGTGACAGCCTGGCAGGCAAAAGGATTCCAGAAGCAAGAGGCTGTGAAGTAGGCCATCAGAGGTAGTAGCTGAGCTGGAATCAGAAAAGATCTTTCCAGAGCATCATTTGTCTGGTCAGGAGGAGGTCCTTTAAGGACCTCACACATGCAACTCTCCAGAATGCCAGCATGAGGACCTTGGTCACACAGAGTGAATCGAAGGCGATAGCAACCTAAAAAAAACATCCAAAGCCACTGCCTAAGTGAGATGTTCATCCCATTTCATCCATCTTTCCTTCTCACCACAACACACTAGAGTAGAAAGAGACTCAGGTGAAAAAAAAAAAGAAGAAGAAGGTACAAGGGAAGGAAGACATAAGAAGGAAGAGGAAAGAAGGAAAAAGAACCTTTGCCATGAGTGCCCAACATTGGTGTAGAAGGAAAGAAAATCAGAGTTAAATTGAGTATATGAGATTGAGGAAGCTTCACTGGATTTTGGTTACTTGAAGTTATTGGAAAAGTGGTAGGATCAAGCCAAGATATTTTTAAAAGAACAAGAAGAAGGATTTGACTGGGACAGTTGAAGATAGTGTTGAAGAATGTGAAGAAATATTTTGTCCTTGGATATTTCATGCTCAAACTAGTAAATAATCTGGTTATATTTATTTTGAATCTTCTCTTGATCCATTGGATTTCTTTTTTCCAAAGACTTCTATGTACTCTATTGCCTAAGTACTTGCATTATTGAGATTATCCGTTGCCTTCAGATTTGAACTTGCATGGTTAATAAATTAATTAGTAACACTTTGTTTTCTTCAGAACATTGTTGGCATTCCTTCACCATCTTTTGGCATTGAACATTGCTGTGAAGAAGTCTGAAGTCAGCTAGACTTTCCCCTTGTTTGTGGTATTTCTTTTCTTCATGCCCATATAAATCTTCATCTTGTACTCAGTAACTTTTCAGGATATGACTTGGTCTTCATCATGTTCCATCGATCTTTACTGGCTCATGCTGTTACTCTTCATTGTGGTGATTCAAGTTTTTATGTAAGAAACTGTTGTCTTTTATATTATTAAAATCATTTCTGTTCCGTTTCATTCTCTTTCTCAGAAATGTCTATTCATTCATATTGTATCTCCTTTGTTTTTCTTCCATATCCAGTATTTTGTCTATAATCTTTTTTATGTCTTTGGTTTTTTTCCCATTTCTTTTTGGGTGATGTTGTCAAACCTGCTGCTATATACGTAACTGTGTTATCAGTCACATTTATTCTTTCTATATTGTTTTCCCTTCTATTTGTCTCAGTTCATTGCCTATTTTATTCTCTTGCCTTTTCATTTTTCTTTGAATCTTTCAATTTCTTCTTTGAAATATTTTTCTCTGGCTATAATTTTTGTTATGGGCAATTTCTTTGGGACTATAGAAAACCTTATCTGTACCTTTTCTTTAGTTCCATAGGCAATTACTCTTATGGCATGCTTTATAACCAGCCTTTTAAAATTTGTTTCTCTCCTTCCTATTCCACTCTAAGAAAAATTCTTCTCCTTGGTATAATTATAATTATCATAACAATGATTATTATTATTTGGCAGAGTCTCTCCATAGGGCTCCATTCTTTGAATGGTTGCTGGTTCATGTGCGATTTTGCTAAAGAAAGTGTGGTGTGGGTCACATGCTAAATCTTCTTATTTTGTGCCTTGGGCACTGCTCCCCTAAGATTTACATCCACAAAAGCTTCTATTGGACATCACTCTCTTTTCTTCACCTCTGGGATTTTCCCTCAACCTGGAGTTTAGAGCATCCATTGAAGCTTTTTAAAGAGAAAAATACTGACAACTGTATCCGGAAGTGAGTGACCTAAGAGGCAAAGTATAGAATGTAGGAGAGAAATGAAGACAGGAAAAATAATTACTTTAGTGACTATGAGTTTTAGTTTGCCATCCCCATCCCTAACATATCTCAGCAACACATAAAACTGCATTTTCATGCTAAGTTTTAGCCTTTTTTAAGAATAAAAAAGAGTGAAATGAAAGCATTACACTGAGGAATTCATATGTATAGACATTGCTGTCTGCCCAAGTACAGCTCAGTCACTGTATCAGAGACTTGGAGAAGTAGAAGCAGTATGCCTGTAGCAGGCTTAGAAGAAAAGCAACCAAGCTAGGCCCCTCTGCAGATGACATCAGAGGCAATATTCGCTAACGCAGTTCAAAGCATTCCCCAGATCTCCCTCTCCACTGTGTACCTCTGACTTTTCCTCAACTTGTAAGAAATTGAATGGGTGGAATTTTTCTGTGCCAGTTTATACTTCATAGAAGTACACTTAGAAAGGCTGGGGTCAGGCAGAGGAGGGAGGATTACATGCCATGCTTCTCACAGTCAGTTTTCCATTTCATCAATAGGTGGAAATTAGGGGGGTGGAGGGACATTACAACTTCCTCACTGGAAATGAAACATTTCACTTATTGAATAGCATTTCTTATCCAACATTCAAAAATTCCTACAATGATAAGATGATGAAAATCATCATGTCCAATAATTCGGTTTACCAATAACCCAAGAAATGGTAAGAACCCAGACCAACTAGGATCCCTAGGCTTATGTTCTACTACATCAGATGCTGCTCTTTGCCTACAGGAAAATGTGAATAGATGAAAGAGCAAGCTATTATCTTTCTTAAAAGATGGGAAAAATACATTAGCAGAGTTTTCAGGAAAGCAAAGCTCAGGGCTACTGCAACTTGCTTCGATCAGGTATTTTTCAGAGGAGTAGAGCTTGGCATAGTGACTGTGAGCTTCTCATGTAGAGGTTTGGGCAGCATGGTTCACCTCCTCAGCTGCTTTAAGTTGGGCTGGGCTCACCTCAAATGTTACTGCTTCTAGGAACCTTCTCAGATGCACCAAGCTGTGATTAATTCTCTGTCCCTGATACCAAGTAGCCTGTTGTTTACACCCATACAGCAACCTATGTCAGTGCTTGCCTGAGTACTATTTATGCATCTAGCTACACGATTATGTTAATCATTGAAAGGCAAGAGTCAGACCAGCTCTCCTATGGCTACTTAACGTATCATGTAATGCACATCAGTGAAGTGCTAGACTATGTTCCATTTCTAAGACTTCGACCCTTTCTTTGCCATGGACACATTTGGCCATCTGGGGAAGCTATAAACCCCTTCTCATAATGATGTGTTTAAATCAATAAAATAAAAGCATAGGACAACAAAGTAAACCAATTTTTAAAAATACAGTTATCAAAATATTTTTTGTGATATAGTAATAGATATGCTTTCTTTAGCAACATGTTAAATAACATGTTTACATATTAACATTTTACATAAATCTAGCAACAAGTTTAACAATTTCTATATAGCATGCAACATAAATAATTTTTCAGGATATTTGCAACAATAATAATGTATATGAAAAGAATTGATTTCTATTAGTGACAAAATTATAGGTACTGCTAATACTACCATGATTTCTTTTTGTTTTGCTTACATTTATAATGGAAAGATCTCATAAACTTTGGTTGAAGACTAGTGAATACAGACATGTCATTTTTTCCCCTCCAAGTTCATTGACCCACCTCCGCGAATTCTCTCTATGAACCTTGGATTAAGACCCTGAGTGTGCTACAAAACCACCAGTTCCAATTCGGGATGCCAAGAATATATCTTCCTGCTGTAACATCAACCTGCTATAGGTGTCCCTAGCAGCTGGGCAGGAGTTTCTCATTGTAGGAAGAAGCAGGGAAAGCTTGGTTGGGCTTCCACGAGGCTGGAGTCTGAAGCAAGAACAAGGTTTCTAGGGCAAAAGCTAGGAATAGCCGAGTGCAAAAGGGAAAAATGAACCAGGAGAGAAAGAACCTAGGCTGGCAGAAAAGTCTGGTGGTGGTGATGGTAAAGGGATTTTTCCTTTTGCTCCCACTTCTTCCTGTTTTTCCTTTTTCTTTTGATCCCTCTGTTTCTCCTTGCAGTAGTAAGAACGGGAGGTAGGGCAAAAGATCTTACAGAGCTTTCCCTCTTGCAGCTCTGAAAAAGTATAGAGTAGCAAAGCCTTCTCTTGGAATAATTCAAAAGAGAGGACATAAAGCATAGACAATGATTTGGTCAGTGTTGTGTAACACAGTTGTATTTAAAATTATGAAATATTTTTATATAATTAAAATGTAATCAATGAGGAAATGACAATGAACTGAGGTAGCACACAACATAAAGATCAGATTGTCAAAGAAGGCACACACATCAGAGATCTTAGTATCAAGCTTTACTAATAATTTCAAGGATGCATGTAATAAAGAGACATAAGCTACAGCAGGGAGAGGTCTACCCCTGGTGGCACTCCCTGGGTCTCTTCTTCCTGCATCTGAGGTACTCTGGCCCAAGACAATTGATGAGACCTCTAAGAATGGTATCAGTCACCTTACCCAGAAGGGGCTGCTTAGTTCAGGAAACATCTGAAACATCTCTCGTTTATATTCAGATATTTACATAATTTACATGACATCTTTCAGAGAGCTATGCCCCATAAATGTATAGATTCTAGGCTTGTTTGCCTAAGAAATCCTATATACTGAAGTACATTCTGCTAAAAGCATTCCATGGATAAGGACTTTCCTGCTAGCAAAAAAGATGTAGTTGGTCAGGAGGTCTGTCATTAGTGTCTACAAGGTTAGACCAGTTTACTTGCCATCTTTCTTACCTTGGAACACACTGCCACCCCAGCAAAGGGAGCAAATGGATAATAGACCTGCTACTTCCAAAGTATATAATACTATATCTGGGTACTTTATAGAGGCATAGAAGTTTATATTGACATAGGATAATACTCTTATCCTATGTAATAGGATAATCAATGACCAAATAGTAATCAATGACGAGGACATAATAAGCTCTAGCATTTGCATTATCTTGACTATGTAAAATATTATAGAAATTGACTATGTAAAAATATTATAGAAAAACTGAAAGATTATATGCTAGAAAAACTGTAATGACTATTTCTGGCTCTAGAGATTGGGAATGGTTATTTTGTTTTTAATATTTTCTGCAAGAGCTATGTGTTACTTTCACTGACTTTGTTTGTTTGTTTGTTTGTTGGAATTAAAGCCTACAGGAGAATCTACGTAGTATGCTGGACAGAAAACTCAAATCAGTTTGAAAGCAAACTGATTTGAGTTCAAACTCCGGCTTTGCTGCTCACTGCTATGAGATCTTGGGCAAATTAGCCTGTCTCCTCAGCTGTAAAGTAGGAAACATAAGACTCACCTGTCACGGTTGTTGTGCATCCCAAGTAGATGCATCAGTCACAGAGGTTATGCACCTCCATGAATACCCTCTGCCTGATAGCCTCCAAAGCCATACTGCTTCACTGGAGACCCACCAGTTACTTGCCCTTGGAAAGCCGCCCACTGGGCTACAGCTGCACAACTGGGCCAAGCAGCCACAAGCCAGGAATTGCTCAACTGTCCTGCCATTTTCAGATTTAAACGAAACACACCATTACAGGGCCTGGGATCTCACATTCCAGCAGCTGCAGAGGTGCAAGGGAATTAACCCTCAGTCAGACAAACTTTGACCCATGGAAAAAAGGAGATAGGAAGGATACAGTAATGTCCTGACCTTCCATACTCTAATCAACTACTCTGAGGCATGAGTCCGTCGACTCTTTCTGGAAAAGCCGACACAATCTTGCAACACCCCTGTGGTGTGGCCCGCTGCAGTTCTCTATGGCGATTACAAGGCACTAGTCAGTGCAGAGCTCTGCATTGCTTCTCATCTTCTCTCCTTCACTTTGTTTTTTATTTTGTTTTTACTTTTGGTGCTTTGGGTTTATACTTTTCAAATAAATCATCAGGGCTTTATTTCTTGCCTCAGATTCTGCTTAGCTTTCTGGGAAATCTGATCTAAGACAGAATATAATTTATATGAAGTGCTCAGCATATAAGTGCTCAGAATAGTAAACATATGTATAAACATAGGAGATAATACATGAGATATTTCTGTTGTATTTTTGGGGATGCTTTATAAATGCCTCTGTACAATAAGATTTAAACAAGAAGATGGCCGATTAGGAGCAGCTCAGGATTGCAGCTCCCAGCAAAAGCGTGGAGGGTGAGTGGACGCTGCATTTCCAGATGGATTTTTATTGCCCACAGACCAGGAGATTCCCAGGCGGAGGAGCCCCACTGGTTGCCAGCATGGCTGTTTTGGCCTGTGCAGCTGTTTTGGCTGGTGCCTCTGTTTTGGCCCACGAGGCTGTTTTGGCCAGCACAGCAATTCTTCACACAAAATACATGGGTCCAGGTGCCGTTTTAGCTGGTGACGAGCTCCTGGGATAGACAGTCACCCATTCAACAGATTTTGAAAAAGGGGACTGAAACAGGGAGCCAGGCCAGGAGGCTCCAGGGCAAAAAAAAAAAAACACCACAAATCTCAGTGTGGCTGTTTCAGCTGACGCAGTGGGTCACTGCACGGGAAATAACACAGATCCCGGCGCCTTTTCAACAAGTGACTGGAACACCTGGGACACAGACTCACCTGTTCAACTCAAAAAAAAAGGGCTCTGAGGCAGGGAGCCAGGTGATCAGGCTTGGCTGGTCCCACCCCCACAAAAAAAACAACAATCTGAAACGCTCTGGATTGAGAGATTCATAGCAAGCACAGCTGAACCCAGGATGGTCCAGCTCTGTGGGGGAGGGGCGTCCGCCATTACTGAGGCAGTCCACCATTATGAAGGAAGTCGGCCATTGCCAAGGCAGCCTGCCATGGCCGAGGCAGCCAGCCTTTACAGAGAGAGAGAGTCTGCCATTATAGAGTTGGGCCGCCATTGCCGAAGCAGTTCTAACTATACTCATATGAACAGGACTGCAGGGTGTAAGGCCGGTTGCCTTGCTGGGAGCTCGGACGCAGCCCCCCCGCCCCGTTCCTTTTTCCCTTTCACAAGCCCTGAGCAAGCTCAGACATGCTCAGGCATGTTCCCTTCTCCCTTGCTCGCACAGCCTGGTTTTCTCTTAAAGAGCCCAGTATGCAAACAGGGTGCTGCAACCATAGCTTCCTAACAACCAATAGCAGCTAAGCCTTAACAACCAATAGCAGCCGAGTTTTAACAACCAATAGCAGTCGAGCTTTAACAACCAATAGCAGGCAAGTAATTCCAACCAACAACAAGCCAAGTCCTAGGTCAAGGCTTGTGGCTTGCCCAGTAGCAGTCTTGCTCTCCCTCAACCAATCGAGCTGTTTCACTCCCTATAAAAACCCCCGGTCTAAAAATAGACTTTCTAAAAATAGCCCAAGTCATTCCCTATAAAACCCCCTGTCTGAGAGAAGTCAGTGCAACTTCTCCAGCCCCTGCTGTCCGGACCACAGAACCTCACCCGGGAGCCTGAATAAATTCCCTTGCATTGGAGTATTTTGGTGCTGGCCTCAGTTTCTTCGTTTTATCCTCGGAAACAAACCTCACACAGGGAAGTTCATATGACAGCCGGGCGGAGCCCACAGCTGCTCAGCAAAGCCTCTGCAGGCAGACAATGACTAGGTTGCCTCCTGGCTGGGCAGGGCAGCCCTGAAAAAAGGCAGCAACACAACAGAAACTCATAAATAAGGCCCTAAATCCCCGGGACAGAGCACCTGGGGGAAAAAAAGGGGAGTAGTTATGAGTTCAGCTGCAGCAGACTTAAATGTACCTGCCCAGCAGCTCTGAATGAACAACGGAGCTCACAGCTCAGAACATGAGCTCCTATAAAGGACAGACTGTCTCCTCAAGCAGCTCCTGACCCCCATATATCCAAAGAGTCACCTAATAAAGGAGAGCTCAGACTGACATCTGGCGGGTATCCTTCTGGGACAAAGATAGCAGAAGAAGAAACTGGCAGCAACCCTTACTGTTCTGCAGCAACTGCAGGTGATTCCCAGACAAGCAGGGCCTAGAGTGGACCTCAGCAGTCCTACAGCAAAGGGGCCTGAATGTTAGCAGGAAAAATAAGAAACAGAAAGAAATAACTTGATCATCAACAAACTTCATCAATCAACGTCCACTCAGAGACCCAATCTGAAAGTCAACAACTACAAAGACGACAAGTGGATAAATCCACAAAGATGGGAAGAAACCAGTGCAAAAAGGATGAAAACACCCGAAACCAGAATGCCTGTCCTCCTACAAGGGATCACAACTCCTCACAAGCAAGAGACCAAGGCTGGATGGAGAATGAGTGTAAAGAATTGACAGAATCAGGCTTCACAAGGTGGGTAATAAGAAACCTCTCTGAGCTAAAAGAACATGTTCTAACCCAATGCAAAGAAACTAAGAACCCTGAAAAAAGATTTGATGAAATGCTAATGAGAATAAACAACTTAGAGAGGAATATAAGTGAATTGATGGAGCTGAAAAACACCACACAAGAACTTCATTAAGCATGCACAAGTTTCAACAGCCGAATTGACCAAGCAGAAGAAAGGATATCAGAGGTCAAAGACCAACTCAATGAAATAAAATGAGAAGGCAAGATTAGAGAACAAAGGGTAACAAGGAATGAACAAAGTCTTCAAGAAATATGGGACTATGTGAAAAGACCTCATCTACGTTTGATAGGTATACCTGAATGTGATGAAGAGAATGAATCCAAGCTGGAAAATACTCTTCAGGATATCATCCAGGAAAACTTTCCCAACCTAGCAAGGCAGGCCAATATTCAAGTCCAGGAAATACAGAGAACACCACAAAGATATTCCTCAAGAAGAGCAACCCCAAGGAACATAATCATCAGGTTCACAAGGGTTGAAATTAAGGAGAAAATACTAAGCACAGCCAGAGAGAAAGGTCGGGTTACCCACAAAGGGAAGCCCATCAGACTCACAGCAGATCTCACAGCAGAAACCCTACAAGCCAGAAGAGAGTGGGGGCCAATATTCAACATCCTTAAAGAAAAGAACTTTCAACCCAGAATTTCATATCCAGCCAAACTAAGCTTCATAAGTGAAGAAAAAATAAAATCCTTTATGAATAAGCAAGTACTCAGAGATTTCATCACCACCAGGCTGGCTTTACAAGACCTCCTGAAAGAGGCACTAAATATAGAAAGAAACAACCAGTACCAGCCATTCCAAAAACATACCAAATGGTAAAGATCGTGGACACAATGAAGAAACTGCATCAACTAATGGGCAAAACAGCCAGCTAGCATCAAAATGGCAGGATCAAATTCACACATAACAATATTAACCCTAAATGTAAATGGGCTAAATGCCCCAATCAAAAGACACAGACTGGCAAATTGGATAAAAAGCCAAAACCCATTGGTGTGCAGTATCCAGGAAATACATCTCACATGCAAGGATACACAAAGACTCAAAATAAAGGGATGGAGGAAGACTTACCAAGCAAATGGAGAGCAAAAAAAAAAACAGGATTTGCAGTTCTCATCTCTGATAAAATAGACTTCAAACCAACAAAGATCAAAAGAGACAAAGAAGGACATTACATAATGGTAAATAGATCAATGCAACAAGAAGAGCTAATGATCCTAAATATATATGCACCCAATACAGGAGCACCCAGATACATTAAAAAAGTTCTTAATTACTTACAAAGGGACTGAGACTCCCACACAATAATAGTGGGAGACTTTAACACCTCATTGTCAATATTAGACAGATCAATGAGACAGAAAATTAACAAGCATATCCAGGACTTGAATTCAGACTTGGACCAAGCAAACCTAATAGACATTTACAGAACTCTCCACCCCAATTCCTCAGAATATACATTCTTCTCAGTACCACATCACGCCTACTCTAAAATTGACCACATAATTGGAAGTAAATCACTCCTCAGCAAATGCAAAAGAACAGAAATCATAACGAACAGTCTCTCAGAACACAGTGCAATCAAGTTAGAACTCAGAATTCAGAAACTAACTCAGAACCGCACAGCTTCATGGAAACTGAACAACTGGCTCTTGAATGCTGACTGGATAAATGATGAAATGAAGGCAGAAATAAAGATGTTCTTCGAAACCAACGAGAATGAAGACAAAACGTACCCGAATCTCTGGGACACATTTAAAGCAGTGTCTAGAGGAAAATATATAGCAATAAATGCCCACATGAGAAGCAAGGAAAGATCTAAAATCGACACCCTATCATCAAAAATGAAAGAGCTAGAGGAGCAAGATCAAAAAAACTCAAAATCTAGCAGAAGACAAAAAATAACTAAGATCAGAGCAGAACTGAAGGAGATAGAGACACAAAAAATCAATAAATCCAGGATCTGGTTTTTTGAAAAGATCAACAAAATAGACAGACCATTAGCCAGATTAATAAAGAAGAAAAGAGAGAATAATCAAATAGATGCAATAAAAAGCAATAAAGGGGATATCACCACAGATTCCACAGAAATACAAACCATCATCAGAGATTATTACAAACAACTCTATGCACATAAACTAGTAAACCTGGAAGAAATTGATAAATTCCTGGACACTTGCATCCTCCCAAGCCTAAACCAGGAAGAAGTTGAAACCCTGAATAGACCAATAAGAAGGTCTGAAGTTGAGGTAGCAATTAAAAGCCTACCACCCAAAAAAAGCCCAGGTCCAGATGGGTTCACAGCCGAATTCTGCCAGACATACAAAGAGGATCTGGTACCATTCCTTCTGAAACCATTCCAAACAATCCAAAAACAGGGAATCCTTCCCAAATCATTTTATGAGACCAACATCATCCTGACATCAAAACCTGGCAGAGACTCAGCAAGGAAAGAAAACTTCAGGCCAATATCCATGATGAACATAGATGCAAAAATCTTCAATAAAATACTGGCAAACCAATTGCAACAGCACATCAAAAAGCTTATCCACCATGATCAAGTAGGCTTCATCCTGGGGATGCAAGGCTGGTTCAACATACACAAGTCTATAAACATAATTCACCACATAAACAGAACCAAAGACAAAAACCACATGATTATCTCAATAGATGCAGAGAAGGCCTTTGACAAAATTCAACAGCGCTTTATGCTAAAAACCCTCAATAAACTAGATATTGATGGAACCTATCTCAAAATAATAAAAGCTATTTAGAACAAACCAACAGGCAATATCATACTGAATGGGCAAAAACTGGAAGCACTCCCTTTGAAATCTGGCACTAGACAAGGTTGCCCTCTCTCATCACTCCTATTCAAAATAGTATTGGAAGTTCTAGCCAGAGCAATCAGACAAGAAAAACAAGTAAAGGGTATTCAAATAGGAAAGGAGGAAGTCAAATTGTCTCGGCTTGCAGATGACATGATTGTATATTTACAAGACCCCATTGTCTCCGCCCAAAATCTCCTGAAACTGATAAGCAACTTCAGCAAAGTCTCAGGATACAAAATCAATGTGCAAAAATCACAAGCACTCCTATACACCAATAACAGACTTCAAGAGAGCCAAATCAAGAACGAACTGACATTCACAATTGCTACAAAGAGAATAAAATACCTAGGAATATAACTAACAAGGAAGGCAAAGGACCTCTTCAAGGAGAACTACAAACCGCTGCTCAATGAAATAAGAGAGGACACAAATAGACGGAGAAACATTCCATGTTCATGGTTAGGAAGAATCAATATCATGAAAATGGCCATATTGCCCAAAGTTATTTACAGATTCAACACTACGCCCATCAAACTACCAATGACCTTCTTCACAGAACTAGAAAAAACCACCTTAAACTTCATATGGAACCAAAAGAGAGCCTGCATAGCCAAGTCAACTCTAAGCAAAAAGAACAAAGCGGGAGGCATCACACTACCGGACTTCAACGTATACTACAAGGCTACAGTAATCAAAACAGCATGGTACTGGTACCAAAACGGAGATATAGACCAATGGAACAGAACGGAGGTCTTGGAGGCAACACCACACATCTACAACCATATGATCTTTGACAAACTTGACAAAAACAAGCAATGGGGAAAAGAGTCCCTGTTTAATAAATGGTGTTGGGAAAACTGGCTAGCCATGCACAGAAAGCAGAAACTGGACCCCTTCCTGACATCTTACACTAAAATTAACTCCAGATGGATTAAAGACTTAAACATAAGGCCTAACACCATAAAAACCCTAGAAGAAAACCTAGGCAAAACCATTCTGGACATAGGTGTAGGCAAGGATTTCATGATTAAGACACCAAAAGCACTGGCAACAAAAGCCAAAATAGACAAATGGGACCTAATCAAACTCCACAGATTCTGCACAGCAAAAGAAACAGTCATTAGAGTGAATCAGCAACCAACAGAATGGGAAAAAATTTTGCAATCTACCCATCTGAGAAAGGGCTAATATCCAGAATCTACAAAGAACTAAAATAGATTTACAAGAAAAAAACAAGCCCATTCGAAAGTGGGCGAAGGATATGAACAGACACTTTACAAAGGAAGACATACATGAGGCCAACAAACATATGAAAAAATGCTCATCATCACTGGTCATTAGAGAAATGCAAATCAAAACTACATTGAGATACCATCTCACGCCAGTTAGAATGGCGATCATTAAAAAATCTGGAGACAACAGATGCTGGAGAGGATGTAGACAAATAGGAACACTTTTACACTGTTGGTGGGAGTGTAAATTAGTTCAACCATTGTGGGAGACTGTGTGGCAATTCCTCAGGGACATAGAAACAAAAATTCCATTTGACCCAGAAATCCCATTACTGGGTATATATCCAAAGGATTATAAATCATTCAACTATAAGGACACAAGCACACGATGTTCATTGCAGCACTGTTTACAATAGCAAAGACCTGGAACCAACCCAAATGCCCATCAATGATAGACTGGACAGGGAAAACATGGCACATATATACCATGGAATACTATGCAGCCATAAAAAATGATGAGTTTGTGTCCTTTGTAGGGACATGGATGAATCTGGAAACCATCATTCTCAGCAAACTGACGCAAGAACAGAAAATCAAACACAGCATGTTCTCACTCATAGGTGGGTGTTGAACAATGAGAACACATGGACACAGGGAGGGTAGCATCACACACTGGGGTCTATCGGGGGAAATAGGGGAGGGACAGCGGGGGGTGGGGAGTTGAGGAGAGATAGCATGGGGTAAAATGCCAGATATAGGTGATGGGGAGGAAGGCAGCAAATCACACTGCCATGTGTGTACCTATGCAACAATCTTGCATGTTATTCATATGTACCCCAAAATGTAAAATGCAATTAAAAAAAAGAAAAAAAAAGATTTAAACAAAATAACTCCTATTTTTCATTAACATATTTTTAAATGTTGCTATAGCTTTATTTGGAATGTATATTATAAGTGGCATTATTATTATTATTATTATTTTACTTATGTAAATTTCCTCTAACATTTTCACATGTGCTAATGAAGCATGGGAATTAGAATGAAAGTGGACGAACTCATTCATGGGTTATGGACTAAAACTTGCGTGTGGTCCAGGGAGGACCACAAGTCCTGAGACATTCATGAGAACTGTCATGGAGTGGATATGTAGCACGCTGACACACAACACACAGGAAGGTGGGAAAAGCATGGCAGCAAGAGCAGGCTGGGAAAGGCAGCCTAGGGCCTGAGGAAATGGACACAGATCTATGCCTGGTGCTCTGAAAACATCTGTGGAGGCTAGTAGAGACAGCAGAATCTACTCCTCTCCCCTAGGACATCAAAACTACAGCCAAGTTGAATGGGATTCCAGTCTCAGTTTATATAGTACAGTGCAGATAGGGGAACTGAGATAGCAACCCACTCTTTAGCAGGAAGGTACCATTCCTGAGCTCAAGGTGCTCTGCAATGTCCCTCCAGCCACCAGCTAGCATGTCTCAAGCAGCACATCTAACCACAAAGCTCAGTGGTCTGAAGCTAACAAGATACGTTCCCTATTTGTCTGGATTAACTCAGAGTAGGGCTTAGTTTGTAGACAGAAGGTATATAACGATTCAGGTAAGACATCTGAGAGTCACAGAGGGCAATAAACAGATTCATGTCAGGAGCCAGCACACCTGCTGAAGGGGATGAGGAAGGCTAGAGGCCTCAGCATGTCCATGACCAACTAACTTAGGAAGCCTATATCCCTAGGGTCATGCACAAGATAGAGTAAGCCTAAGTAAGGACCCTGAGCTGAGCCTCCAAGGGCATTGGGTCCTAACCCACGCTAGTGCCAACTTTTCACAGGGACATGTCAAACCCAAATCTTACTGAATTCTTGTCCAAAATAAATCTCATAGGAACCTGTGGCTTAGAATCCTATTTTTTTATACAAATCATCTATGGATTCTTCATTTTTTTCACACAGAAGCAGTATATTACAGAACAAAACTTCAGCCTCTCTCCCACTCCCAACAAATACTTCAAAACTCAGTATCATTTGCATCTTTTCACATCAGGATATCATCCATCTCATGGCTTAACATGATGAGTTGATGCTGGAGGACATTATTATTTCATGTTTCTATTCTGAGAAAGATGTCTCTCTTCAACTTAACTACTAGCTGACAAAAATAATGTTGAACATCTGCAAGAGATAAAACAACTTGAATCCAATTTCCTTTCACATAGATTAAGAGCCTCATTCTCCTGTCACTTATGTAGCATATAACTCAATTTTTTGCAATATTTAAATGAGAGGCTAGTTTTTCAGGTCTGTCATGTAGATGACATGAATTTTTTATTTTGTCCCTTCCACTGATATAGTGGATATATGAGACCCTGTCAGAATGTGGCAGCTCGGAAGAGAAAAGGGGAGTTACACATTAGAAGACAGAAACACCAATAAAAGGGAGAAGCTGTAAGAAAATCTCCTCTTTTAAGATACAAATAAGTAAATCACATCAAGGAGATAAGCCCTGTTGGGAAATGTGACTTTCAAATAGAACTTAAGTCACCTTCATGGATCAAGGAGTAAATGATCTGTAATTTGTACGTAATTCAACAGTCATGATACTGAAACACAGATGTAACAATTAGGACTTTTTTTTTAAAGTGGTTTCATTGGTTCAAGTAACTGAAAAGTACAAGAGTCATCCTGGCCTTAGGGAATGGCTGATCAAGGGCTCGTTCAAAGCTACCAAGATCTAGTTCTTTATCTTTTGGCTCCATTTTCTTTGTGTTGGTTTCATTCTCAGACAGGTTTTCTCAAATGGGAAAGGGTTGGCTACTACAGCTCCAGGCTCACATAACAAGTAAAGGGAGTCAATTTGTTGGGGCATTTTCTGGGTCAGGTTAGGAAAACATTAAACACTTTAGGTGCTTAATGAAGAGGGAATTTAATTCACGACATTGGGTATATAGGTGATAGAGAAACTGAGAATCAAAAAGGAAGGAATTGAGAAATTAGACATAGTGATAGGAAGCCACTATGGAGCTGGAAAGACAAAGCAAGAAGGTGCTATGATTGGAACCCAGAAGAATCTAGAACCATGACAAGTCTGTCACACAAAGCTAATCATAAAGAGGAAGTAGCCACTCATAGAGACACTGCTGCAGGCAGAAGAGAAAGAGGAAACTACCAGTCTCTTCTGGCAGCCTCCCATTGGACAAGCCTATCTGGAAGCCAGCTGGCAAGCAGCCTGGACTATGTGCCTGTGTATAACAGAGCAGGCAATAGATCTGAGAGCAAGAAGGCAAGTAACTAACACAAGATTTAAATATAAATGATTGTATTTCTCTGTCATAAATACCTTCAACCATAATCTGTTGAATTTACCTTCCCTGATAAACAAAGGATTCCTAAACAACGTCTTAGGCAGATTCCCTTAACTTACTGATCAGTTTCAGCTATTAAACCTCTGTCCAGTGCACAGGCAGCATGAATTAACACACTGCTGGGGCTGAGGTACTCTTGGCCAGCTGTGAGCCACTGAGACCATGGGGAATTTAGGTGGGAAAGATCCCAATTCTTGTTCGATACACCACTGGAGCTGAAGGGAACTTCAGTCCTGTGTGCAACCAGGGATAGGGGAGAACTGTCCACCTGGGAGGTTGGTGTGAGGCACATGCTGGGACAGTGGGGAACTATAGATCTCTGAAAACCCAGACCCAGGAGAGGGGTAGCTCTTGGCCTAAGTACCCCTGGGGCCACAGCAGGGGAACTTTTGATATGTATATGGTGAGAGTAATAATTCTCAAGTGGTGGAGACAAGTGTGGGTTGGCAGCACCGGGGTGAGGAGACGGCACGTGTAATCTGTCATAAACAAGGGACTAGCAAATGAACACACTGAGGTTAATGAGAGATAGGATTCTCACTGTCTTCAAATATGGAACGCAGGAAAGCCAGAACAAACCATGTGATGAGGGATTGAAATTGGAAGTAGCTATATAGAGAGATCGAAAACTATAGAAATAACTACAGGTGTGTGTGAATGTGTGTGTGTGTGTGTGTGTGTGTGTGTGTGTGTGTGTGTGTGTGTATACATACACGCATTTATTTCTAGCTCCCTGTCTGTTGAGAAGGCCTAGAAGCAACACTTCATAACAATGAGTGCAACTGGCTCTCTGGTCTTGGTTTTTAAATACTATTCTCCATTAAAAGGAACCAGGGGTCTTGGAAAATATGGCTGATTCCAGGACTGGGACAAGGAAAGTACAAGATAAGCCTCTGACACCTTGTGCCACTATATAAGGAAGTTTTCAAAGAATGATAGGGACATGTTAAAAGGATATAGTAGTCAAACTGAAGGTGCTCCCACTTGCCAAATCTGGAACAAATTGGGCATTAAAATAAATAATGACAGTATTGGGCTACACTATATTGAATAAAATAAGAATCTAAGGATCCATACATATATACAATATAGCATGTATAGCAATATATACAAAATATACACGATGTATAAAAAATATATAGTAATATATACAAAATTTCATATATAGTAAATGGGGTAAAGAAAAAAGTCTGCCTTTCAGTAGACTGTCAACTAGTAAATGCAGAAGAAATGATGGAATTAGAAAATCGTTATTTGGTAACTAGCATAGTAATTTTGGTTTAGGTAAAATTCATCAATGAATGCTTAAAGAAGTGAGTGAAAATTTGATGAGGAACAGGATATTTACTTAGTCTGAGAGCACCCCACTTGTTAATTTTACAACAGAGAGATCTAGCAGATAGTATCTTTAACCAAGTGAAAAAAAAGTTAACATCACCAGCAATAGAACAAATCATGATGATGTGTATCCTGTCACTTCTGTGGTATTTCTGGAAAAAATTCATTATGCTAATCTAATCCTGAGGAAACATCAGACAAACCCAAATTTAGGGACACTCTACAGAGTAACGGGCTTGGATAATTCAAAAATATCAAGGCCTTGAAGGGCAAGGGAAGACTGAAGAACTGTCTCAAGTTGAAATAAATTAAAAGAAATGATGACTAGATGCAACACAAGATTCTAGTTTGGATTCTCAACCTGTAAAGAACATTGTTGTAAAAATGGGTAGAATTTTAATGGGATCTCTGAAATATACATTGTTATAAAATCAGTGTTGATCTCCTGATTTTGATGGGGGCACTGTGGCTTCATCAGAGGACATCTTTTGTTTAATAAATACACACTGAAGTGTTTAGGAGTAATGTGTCATTTGTCTGCTACCCAATCTCAAGTGGTTAAGGGGGAAAAAAAGTAAGTCCATGTGTGTATGTGTGTAAAGAAAGAAAGAGAATAAATGATAAGACAAATGTGTAGCATGTTAACAACTGGGGAATCTGGATGAAAGATACACAGAAGTTCTCTATACCACTTTTGAAACTATTTATCCTTCTCTATGTTATACTTTTTAAAGGATTCTACAGTAAAATTGCCAGACTTTCAATGCTGGCATTACAGACATTCTGTTCTTAGACCCATAGCTTACTCTTTCCCCAGGTGTCCACATGTCACCAAGGGACTGAGCTTCAGTGACTTCATGTGGCAGCCACATTGGTATGCAGGACCAGGACCCTGCTTTGTGGGACTTAAATCTTACACAGTTTGGGGGATACCTTAAGAAAAAGAATACAAAATTTCAAATTCGAAATTAGCTATGAAAGTGAATATTGCCAGGTGTGGTGGCTCATGCCTTTAATCCCAGCACTTAGGGAAGCCGAGGCAGGCAGATCACGAGGTCAGAAGTTCAGACCAGCCTGATCAACATGGTGAAACCCTGTGTCTACTAAAAAGAAATACAAAATTAGCTGGGCATGGTGGTGCATGCCTTTCTGAGCTACTTGGGATGCTGAGGCCAGAGAATCGCTTCAACCTGGAAGGTGGAGGTTGAGGTGAGCCAAAATCACTCGATTGCACTCTAGCCAGGGCAACAAGAGTGGGACTACATCTCAAAAAAAAAAAAAAGTGACTATTTATTTAGACAGAGCTCAAACAACTGAAGGGCACTGAAACGCAAACTGCATGTGCAGCACAATAAATCTGCTTCTGCTGAAATGGTGAGATGGTCCTCCACTGTCTTAGGAGCTCAGGAAGGAGCATGGGCTAAGCAAATGTGACTAGCTCTACACTGGGATTTTGAATAGAAATGCTCTTTCTCTATTGCTTGGACCTTTCTCACCAAGAGAGTAAAAACTACAGAGGTGGGTTTGGGCCTGGGAATGAAAACACCAAGAAGACTACTCACCCTAACTCTAGTGTTCCAAGGCACAAAAGCCTGTCTCCAGCCTTAGCAAATAGATTAGAAAAAGCACAGTCTTACTACAGTGAATAGAAACAAAACGCAATGAGAAGCAAGTAAAAGGCTACCATATGGTCCAGTCTGGCTCTCCGGAGGACCATATCAGTTTTTGGTTGAACACCTTATGGTAATAAAGATCATGCATTGGCCTGGCCTTTTTGTTTATGTCCTTGAAAGCTCATGGGGTAGGGGTGGGGGCCAACGGGAAGTTGTCTGTTGCAGGACAAACTCTCCATCTCTTTCCATTAGCCATATAGCCTCCCATAAATATCTATTTCTCATACTAGCCTGTGTGCCAAGACTGAGAAAATGGCTGTCAATATCCCTTCCTCTCCAACCCTCCCTCTTATATGGCAGCAACAAACCAACAGAGGTCTTCATTCTTTCTAAGAGGGTATGTTGTTTGTACTTAGCTGGGCATGAAGGAAATAAACAGAACCGAAAAACAGAGAAAATATAATTCGATAGTCAGCCTGGAAATACTGCTCCCTCCACTAGGCATTTCACCAAGATGAAACTTGCTTCACTTTTATAACACAACCCATCAAAGAACTGAGACAGCTCATAATATTATCCATCATGCTATGGTAGTGTCCTTGGATGCTACAAAGGAACATGTGTGGGTAGATTGCCAATTTGTTATTTTTAGCTCTTGAAAAATTTGACTATGGGGGGCAATTTCAAGAAAATCATCCAGTCCCCAGCCTGTATATACAGCACTTAAAGAACATCTATCAGTAAGAACTGCCAATTACAGCCGCAGGCATTTGCAGGTGACCAAAGGATATTTCCCGGCCTTCTCTCATCCATTCTCTTACATGGGCTTGTAGAAGAGCTTTTTACAGGAGTGTGGAGCCTGGCTATGAGGAACACACTTTTTACCTCAAACCTCTGCATTTGTTCCTCTCTGGTGAAAGCATTCATCTCCCTGGTTTTCATGTGGCTGGCTCCTTCTCATGCTACAGAACTCACCTGAGGTTGCGCCCCCATGGAAGAGTCTTTTCTATGACCATATGGGAAGTGGTGCCTATCCCCAGCAATCACCCCGTCACCTCGCCCTGTGGGTCCAGCTCTATAACTTACCACCATGCATGGTGTGCTGTGTTTATTTGTCCCATTCATCACTGTATTTCAGCCCAGCACAGGGCCAGGCACATAGTGGGTACTTGATACATTGTTAATTCAACAGCCATAAAAAACAGAAAAGCAGAGAAAAACAGAGATTCTCCCAGATGGGTGGATGAAGAGTCAGGTACGTCATTTCTTTCAATAAGTTTTTTCCATAAAACATGTCAAACTGTTGGAAACCTCTAAAGGGACTTATGATTAGAGAATGAAGTTCAAAATAATTCTCAAAATGAGAGGGCACAGTTTCATCTTCCTCATTCTCTTTCAGATTTGTTCAACTAATGTGAAATCTCCAAGCACATGCAAAAATTGAGAGAGGATCAAAAACACTTTGCTCTGGTGCCTGATAAAGAGGTTCAATCAATTGTCAATAAGAACTCATTATGGACAATCTGTGGTGGAAAAGTTGAAAGGAACCCATAATATAGAACTTCTGCCCAACTCCAGGTGCTCAAATCAACACCTGCTATGTGGCCGACATGGTGCTTAACACTCCAGCTCTAACTCAATTTTAATTCTGATAACCATAATGAGTGATTGAAGCAAAGTCTCAACAATTAAGGTTTATTAAGCTAGCTTTAGGCCAAGTCCAAGAAAGACACTAGCCACAGTCATATCTGTGACTGTTTTTCTGAAGAGGTTTTCAGGAGGTTTAGTATTTATACATTTCCTTAAAGCAGGGAAGACATGTAGGAAGAGGGATAGGTAGCCAGTAAGGCAAATGGTTACTTTCTTGTGAGACTTTAGTTAGTGCCCAGCAAATCCAGAATTTACATAAAATAAGGTCAATGTTTGAAGAAAAAAAGGGAGTAAGGGAAGAGTCAATTATGCCAACATTTCTGGGTAGGTGAAGGAATGACTGATCTCATCTTGTCTTTGTTCTGCACCTGGGCAGATAAGCTTGTAATGGACATTATCAGTGTGGAGACAAATGGACTTCAGTTTTAGGAGCTAGACTTAGATTTAGACCTAAAGTTACAATTGGCATGTCCTTGTTTATCGGTGGGGGGAGAGGGTGGGAGGCCAACAAAAAATTTACTTATGAATGATCTGTGGGGCTAGTCCTTTGTAGATGCCTGAGGCCTTTTACTTTTCTGTGGGTGTCTGTCTCATGAATAATGCTAGTAACAGCTATTCATTTGGAAGAGGATATTGTGCATCTCAGCCTCCAGGCTCAACTTCCACTTTTGCATAAATACTTTAGGGGTCCTGGAATTTTTTTTAAATTGTCCTTTACAATTCTATTCTAGATTTTGCACGTGGATTGTTAGAACTGACACATATAATCCTGAGACTAGAGTCTAAAGTGATAGAAACAGAATCCTGGGACTAGAGGCCACAGTATACAATGTAATGGACCTTTATTTTAAAAGTATCCACTCAACTCTGGAAGACTTGAGCAAGGAGTTATGAGACAGGTTACTTCAGGTCTGGACACGGTAACCTAGATGGAAATGGGCTATCCCAAGCAGTGGTCACTCTAGTTCTTTCTTAGGGGGAAGATAGCTGATCTGAGGTTACAGTAGAGGGAGAGGGCTCCCTCAGGACATGAGGCCTCTAAACTCAGATTAGGGCTTCCCAAGCCAGGGTAAGGCAATTAAAAATCCAGACCCAAAAATTCCTAACCAACAGGCGTGCAGGAGGACAAAGCACTACATGAAATCCAACTTCTCCATGATCTCTGTTTAAGGACCTGTGTCCTCTTTCCTCCCTTCCTAAAACTTCATTTTGTATGTTACATGGGTTCACAATACTCAGACAAGCTTTTGGATAAGTGCTTGTTTTGGAGGCTTCACTACCCTAATTTTTGTTTGTTTTATACAGCACACATAAACTTTCAGCCAAAGACCTAGAAACCATTGTTGCTTTAGAACTGTTGACAAAAAAAATCAAACTCCATAAAATATTTTAAAAGGTTTATTCCGAGCTAGTATAACCATGGCCCAGGGAACAGTCTGAGGAGGACCTGAGAAAGTGTGCCTGAAATAGTTGGGTTACATTTTGATTTTATACATTTTAAAAAGAGTGAAGTTACATGCAAAGATATAAACCAATATGTGTAAAGAATACATTACTTTGACCCAGGAAGGCAGGACATCTCAAAGTGTACGCTTATAAGTCATAGGTGGATTGAAAGATTTTCTGATGGGCAGCTGGTTGAGAGAGTTAAGCTTTGTCCAAAGACTTGAAGTCAGCAGAAAAAAAAAAATGCTTGAGTTAAGGCGTCTTGTGGAAGTCAAGGTTCTTATTATGTAGATGAAGCCTCCAGGTAGTAGCCCTCAGAGAGAATAAATGGTAAATGTTTCTTTCTGACCTTAAAAGGTGTCAGACTCTTAGTTCATCTCTCCTAGATCCACAGAAGGCCTGGCTGTATCAGTGGGAATTCTCTACAGATGTAAACTTCCCCCATAAAAGACAACAGTGGGGTCATTTTAGAATATGTTAAAGAAGCATATTTGGGTGTAAAATGTTTTGATTTCCTTCAGGGTCTGCTCTCTGTCATATGATGCTATACCAGAGTCATGTTGGAATTTTGTATCTTATTGCCACAAAGTCTGTTTTGTCAGTTTTAAGATCTCTATTTTAATGTTAATGTGGGTCAGTTGTGCCTAAACTCAAAAAGGGAAGGGGTATAAGGAGTGTCTGACCTCCCTTCCTGTCATGTTGGACGATACAGTTTTTCTGGTTTCTCTTGGGTCTCCTTGGCCCAGAGTGTAACCAGGTGTCCCAGGTTCTTGGCCTCCCTTGCCCCAAGAATAGGGGAAGAGGCTGTGGAGGTGCGGTGCGTTTACCATTCGTGTAAATATTATAGACCCAAAGAGTTTTGCAGAGAGCGACTTATAAGGCAGAGAGAGAGCGAGAGAAGTAGAGAGAGCTCCCACCCTGTTGTGGGAGGGGATCCCAGAGAGGGAAATCAGCACAAGTAAGGTGCAGTGGAGTTTTAACTTTGAAGTTATTCCCACCTGATTCATGTTCTCATCCAGTGAGAGAAGTTTTTTTAAACTTCCTCTGGAGTGATTAATCTTGGACTCCGATATTGGATTGGCTGCTTGGCCTGCAATAGAGCCCCTCCTTCCAGGGCTTTTGGCGGGCTTTCTGAACAGAGGAAGCTCACCTGGAATTTTACCTAGCCTGCACGCAGGAAAGTTAGACCAAGAACTCTAGGTTCCCAGGTGGGGAGGTGGATGGAGGCATGGCGCTGGGAAGCTCTTACCTTTGAAACCACACCCCTTGTGGACCCAGGAAGAGAAGTTAACATCGTCCTTTAGTGCCCCCTCTGAACAGAGTGCCCCCTCTGGACTGCTGTTGGGACACGGATGTTGTTCGCTCTTTAGCTACTTCCTGCTGAATTGAGGTGTAGAAGGGGCCCTGTAGTTGAGGTTCCTCCAGAGGGGAGTCTTCCAGGGGTGCAGGTTGATCCAGAGGTCCACGACAGAGCTCATGAGCCAAGGACATCGGGGTTCCATTTGCAGGATCATTTGTGGACTTATGGCTTTAATTCTAGAGGAAATGAACTTGACAACAAGGTTAAAGATGAAAGGCTTGAAGGCCAGCAATAATAGAATGATTATAAACAGGCCTAGAAGAGGGTAGAGCCAGGACAGCCAGTTGTTAAACAAGCCCCATGATTCTGTTTCTTGAAGGTCTTTAGCGCTGTGGTTGATTTGGTCCCTGAGTTCTTTAACTTTGTTTAAGACAACACTCAATTGGTTTATAAAGTAGCAGCATTCTTTTCCTAGAAAGAGACAGGTTCCTTTTCTCTCTGCTGTTAGCAGATTTAAGGCCCTTCTACTTTGAAGAGCTATGGAAGCTAAAGAGTTAAGCTGTTTTTGCAGAGCGAGCTGCCTTTGCAGAGAGAATTAGCAACCTTTTCTGTGTTATTATTTAACTCTTGAGATGGCTTATAGTAACTGAGTAGAGGTAGTAACTTTTTTAATGTCAGTGCCAAGTTTACCTATTTTCTGGCCGGCCCCCCACCCCAACTATGAAAGGGATAATTGGGGTTTGAGAGTCTGGTTGCAGATAGCAAAGTCAAGAGTGATAGTTCTGTTAATGCCAGAATGTAAATTAGACTTATGAGTAGTTAATTTCCTGGAGATCTTTTTGGAAGAGCAAACATATATCTAATGTCTTGCAGGTGTACGAAGGGTTGTCTCCTGGAACTTCAGGCTGCGGAGTGCAGGGCCTACGATTTTCTTCAGGAGGTGTTCAAGACTTCAGCCAAGTGTGATGAATCCATGAATTAATTCCCATCACTTTAACTGCCGTTAGGGTAGACAGAATAACCAAAAATGGTCCTTTCCAAGATGGGCCTAGAGAGGGAGAGTCTGAGGGGTGAGACTTGACAAGCACTGAGTCTCCAGGGCAGAACAACTCTTTCATCTTTTCCCTAGGGTGTCCTTTAGGTTAGGTCCTAAGAATCTGTTGGTACTTAGCCAATGAGGTTATATCTTTTATTAGATCTGCTGTTTCCTTGTCTAATGCAAGGTTATTAGTAAGAAAGGGCCATCCATAAAGCATCTCATAGGGGCTGAGTCCTATTTTCTGAGGAGAGTTTCGAGCCCTTAAGAGTGCTATTGGTAATAGAGAAGGCCACAGGAGGTGAGTTTCCTGTGCCAGTATATTTAGGTGTCTTTTAAGAATTTCATTCATCTTTTTCACTTTCCCTGAGGACCAAGGCCTCCAAGTACAGTGGAGATGATACTGTATTCCTAACACCCTGGAAATTCCTTGGGTCACTGCAGCTGTGAAGGCAGGGCCATTATTGTTTGAAGACAGTGAGGGAGTCCAAATCTAGGGATTATTTCATTAATCAGGACTTTTATTACCTCTTGAGATTTTTCTGTTCGGCAGGTGAAAGCCTTAACCAGTTTGTGTAGGTATTTACACATACTAGCAGATATTGATATCCCCAAGACTTGGGTGAGTCCATTTGCTAGTCCTCACCTGGGTAATGACTGGCTCGCTCTTCCCCAGGAGGAGCTTTGCAATGTGCCAGAGGATTATTCTTCTGGCATATTTCACATCCTTTGACTATCTGTTGAATAGCCTTGAAGAGACCCTTTTCTGTAAATATAGATTTGGCTATCTGATGTGTATTCTCTATACCTATATGGAAGGTTTGATGCAGGATTTTAAGCACTTTTCACCGACTGGCAGCAGGTAGAAGTACTTTTCCTTCCTCTGTACCTAGCCATCCTGAAGGAAGAAGATTATGTCCCTGGGAGATTGCCCACTCTACCTCTTCTGATGAGTATTGAGGTCTAGTTCCCTGGAGAGGGTCTTCCCATATTAAAGGTCCTTCTATAAATTCTTGTCTAGCTGCTCTTTGTGCCTCTAGGTCAGCTCCACAATTGCCCTCTGCTTCCTTCTTATCTCCTCTCTGGTGACCTTGGCAGTATAAGACTGCTACCTCTTTGGGTTCTTGGACAGCTTGTAATAAGTCTAAAATTTCCTTATGGTATTTAATGGGAGTTCCTGCCGAGATTAGGAACTCACTTTCCTTCCATATAGCAGCATGAGCATGCAGAACCAGGTAAGCATATTTGAAATCTGTATATATGTTTATTCTCTTTCTGTTTCCTAATTCTAGAGCTTGAGTGAGGGCTACCAGTTTTGCCAGCTGGGCACTAGTTCCAAGAGGAAGAGAATTACTTTTAAGCACTGTTTGATCACTGACTACTGCATGTCCTGCCTTTCGAACTCCATTCTCCATAAATGGACTTCCATCAGTGTATAGGTTAAGGTCAGGATTGGCTAGAGGAGTTTCTAAAAGATCCTCTTGAGCCATATAGTTCTGGGCTAAACCCTGCTGACAGTCATGTTCTCTGTCTGCTCCTTCCTTAGGAAGAAAAGTAGGTGGATTGAGGGCTGCACACGTGTGCAGCTGAAGTATAGGTCCTTCGAGCACTAAGGCCTGATATTTGAGTAGGCGGTTGTCAGACAGCTGTAAGCCTCCTTTAGAGGCCAGAATTCCAGCTACATCATGTGAAGTCCATACAGTTAGATCTTTCCCTTGTACTATTTTAACAGCTTCTGAGACCAGTATAGCCACCACGGCTATGACCTGCAAGCAGTGTGGCCAGCCTTTGGCTACTGCATCCATTTCCTTACTTAGGTATGCTCCTGGTTGTGGCGTGGTCCCCTGAGTCTGGATGAGAACCCCCAGTGCCACTCCTGACTTTTTCATTACATATAGGGAGAAGTTGTTCCCTGTAGGAAGGCTTAGAGCTGGAGCCTGCAGCAGTGCCTGCTTCAGGGTCTGAAAGGCTGCCTCAGCTACAGGCTCCCATTGTATTAGATGGGTGTTAGCTTTTTGGGTTTCCTTAATCAGAGCATATAGGGGTTTTGCTATTTTACCACATCTGGGAATCCACAATTGGCAGAAACCAGTTATTTTTAAGAATCCCCACAACTCTTTTAAGGTCTTTGGATGGGGGAAGGCCAATATGGGTTGGAGACATTTTTTATCAAGGGCTCAAGTGCCCTTAGACAAGACAAGCCCTAGGTATTTTACCTGTGGCCTGTAAAGTTGGGCTTTTGGTTTGGAAACTTTATATCCACAGGTGACAAGAAAGTTTAGGAGGTCCTGGATGGCCTGCTGACACTGGGTTTCTGAGTTTGCAGTTAAAAGTAAGTTATGCATATATTGAAGAACCAGGGTACCTGAATGTGAAAAATTACTAATGTCCTGAGCTAGAGCCTGGCTAAACAAGTGAGGGCTATTTTGAAAGCCCTGGGGTAACACTGTCCAGGTGAGCTGAGAATTCTGATTTAAAGGGTTTCTAAAGGCAAACAGAAATTGGGAGTTAGGATGTAATGCAACACAGAAAAAGGCATCCTTAAGGTCCATAAATAATGGTCTATAATCTATTGTGCTTCTCCTGGTATTCAAGAGAGCAAGGTGTACAGATTGGGGACAGCTGGGTATAAAGGGATCACAGCTTCATTGATAAACCTGAGACCTTGCACCAGCCTCCATTGTTCATTAGATTTTTGCACTCCTAAAATTGAAGTCTTACAAGGGCTGCTACAGGACTTCACTAGACCCTGAGCTTTTAAGTTCTTTACAATATCCTTTAGCCCCTTTTTGGCTTCTTGTCTTGGGGTGTACTGTCTTTGGTAAGGAAAAGAGGTGGGATCCTTTAGCCATATTCTAATTGGGCCTGCATTCTTTGCCCGTCCAAATTGTTCATCCATTGTCCAAACCTCTGGATTAATCCCTTCTTGAAATAATGGGCAGCAGAGAGGGATTTCCTCCCTGATGAGGTTCATATGGATAATGGCTCCTGCTCTGGCTAACAGGTCCCACCTTAGTAAGGGAGTGGGACTTTCTGGCATGATGAGGAAGGCATGGAAGAAGAGCATATCTCCCCAGTTACAGCTTAGGGGCTGGGAGAAATATTGGGAGACTGCTTGTCCTAGGACTCCTTAGACAGTTACAGACTTGGAGGATAACTGACCAGGACAGGAAATTAAAATGGAGAAGGCCACACCAGTGTCCAGGAGGAGAGTAACCTGGCCCTCCATGGCTAGCTTTACCTGGGGCTCAGTGAGGGTGATGGCTTGTGCTGGCGCTTGCCCCAGGCACCCTCAGTCCTGCTGTTGGGTCATTTGGTTAGCCACCTCAGGTCCTGGGAACCTTTGTCCCCTGGGACAGTGTGCCTTCCAGTGATCCCCTTGGCACAGTGGGCAAGAATGAGGTAGTGGTCCATTTGTGGACAATTTCTTATAAAGTGTCCCATTGGACTGCAGTGATAGCAAACTCTGCCAGCCTGGCAGCTAACCTTTTTTTCCTCTGAGCCCCTTGGATCTGCTTGCCTCGAGGCCATGACTAGGACTATGGCTTTTTCCTGGTCTCTCCTCTTCCTCCTGGTCTCTATTATAGAACACCAAGGTTGTTAGATTTAGTAATGACTTTAGGTTCTGTTCTGGCCCCAGGGCCAGCTTTTGGAGCTTTCTCTTAATGTCTGCCACTGACTGTGTAATAAATTTGTCTTTTAATATTAACTGACCCTCAATGGAATCTGGTGACAGGGGAGTATACTTTCTTAAGGCCTCCTGTAACCGCTTAGGGAAGGTTGTTGGGTTTTTTTCTTTCCCTGAGTTATGGCAGACAACATTGCATAGTTCATGGGCTTCTTCCTATTTCACCTTAATCCCTCAAGTATGCAGGTTAATAAGTACCTAAAACTCCAGTCCCCCTGTTCTGGGTCAGGATCTCAGCAAGCGTCCATACTAGGGACTGCTTGTCTACCTGTAGGAAATCTATCCTTATCCTCTTACCTTATTTGGTCACATACTTGGCTAAGGTAACATGTGTCCCCAAACTCTTGAACTGCTGCTAGAGCAGCCTCTCTCTCATTGCTGGTTAGGGTTTGACTAAGCAATAACGTGATATCTTACCAATTTAATTCAAAGGACTGACCCCAGCCCTGCAGAACATCTGGGTACTTGTCTGGGTCATCTGAAAATTTTCCTAAGTCTGCTTTGATTTGCTTTAAGTCAGAAAGTGAAAAGGGAGTATGCACCTTGATCAGGCCAAATTCTCCTCCTACTGCTTGTAGGGGGCAGAGTTGGGGCACCCCAGTAACTTGAGGTGTCTGGGCTGCTTTGGCCTTCCCTGATTCCTCTTGGATAGCAGGAGCTGAGGAGGCCTGGTTAGCTTTGGTGGAGGGAGGAGCTACAGGGAGTCATAAACGTGAGGACAGTGGTCCTGAGGAGGGACCAGTAGGGTATGGGGTACAGGCATTACACAGTGGAGGATTATTCCCTAGAGAGAAGAAAACTTGCACATAGGGGACCTCAAACCATTTACTTTCACTTTTACAGAACAGGTCTAATTGTACAATGGTGTTGTAATGTATACCTCCCTTAGGAGGCCAGATTTCTCCACTCGGCATTGGGTATTGTGGCCACGCTGTTTTGCAGAGAAAAATAAGCTGCTGCTTCTTTAAAGATCTTGTGTTAAATTGGTCCCAGTTGTCCAGGATACATTTTAAAGGAGATTTTGCCTTGGGAAGAGTAGCACCCCTCTGAAATCGAACACAGGAATGCCTGCATCCCTGGTTATTCCTTGCAAATGTTAGGCCTGGGGCGTCCCCTAGTTATAGTGCTAGCCCTGGGGCCTCCCCCAGTTATAGCACTTTGTGATTTCCTTGGACCAAGATGGGTGACTACCTTCCGGGGCTCCCCAAGTGCTAGGTTTAATCACACTTACCAGTGTGATGGGCACATGCTGACCGTCTACATGCCCCTATTAACCACCATAAGGACATGGGGACTGCCAGGATTAGTGGTTCATACAGGTGTGTCCCTGAACTAGGCCAGTGAGTCTTAGGGGATGGGTACCAATATTCCTGAGCTCTTGCTTCAATTAACATAGGCCTGATTATAAAACTACCCTAGGAGGATAAACTTCTGAGGAAGGACCTCTAAGCACAACAATCCTAAAGAAGGCTGGATGGCCACATGGCTGAGGCCAAAACAATGCCCTCAGGACCCGGGCCTCCTTCCCTACCCCACTCTCCACTGTAGGAATATGCCCTAGGGTTGTGGGGCCTGTAATTAACTACTTGAGTCCTGGACCAGGTCTGACTATGGTATTCTAGGTAGAGAAGTTCTGCTGTACAAAGAGCCAATCCTAGGCAAGACAAATTGTAAGGTATTAGATTCTGGCACCATTAATTGGATTAGGAAATTTGTGAATGACAAAAATACCATGTTCAATAACCCCTTAGTATCCATTTATAAGACTCTAACTCCGTTAGGACTTAACCTAGCACTGCAGACTAAGGAAACTGGCTTTGTGCATTTATACTACAGGAGGTTCTATAGGCATAAGCTTGAGGGCACCTCAGGCATGAGTCCCTGGGCTACCACTGCTGGGCCAGGACTGGAGCCACCAAAGCTGCACCCCCAACGGTGCTGCTGTCCACCATGGCCACATGCGTGTGTCAGGCCCCTCCCTGCAGCTTCCTCCCAGCAGGCCACTCCCTACAGGCCCCTCCCTGCAGGCCAGCTTGGGTTAGCTTGCCCGCTCTGCTCCTAGCAGAAGCAGCAGCAGTGCCAGTATCTTTTCAATTCCGACAGCCATGCTATTTAAAAGTGGGCCTCACAGCACACGCAGCGCACTGCTCCTCAGGCTCAATTCATAGCCGGGACTGTGCAGCAGGCAAGTGAGCAGGCCCAGTGTTCTCGAGTTAGTGGGACGGCTCAGGGGAGTGCGTTCCTGCTCCGCTCCACTCAAGCAGCAGGAGTGCTGTGACATGAGGAGCCCCTGGGCCTGCTGGCCTGGCTGTGCCCCTCTCCCTCAACTGCACCCTCCCACACCATAAGCAACTGGCTCAAAGAAACAAAGTACAGCCAGAAAAGGAAGCTGCTTTGGAGAATGCCGGGAGAAGTGCCTTTAAAATTTGGTAGGCCAGTGCTATTTAGAGGCTGGACAGAGCCTTATCCACGACCATGCCTGGCTCAGCCATGGCCACTCACGGCCAGTGCATGCAGGCCCGGCCAGACACAGCTGTGTGCAGGCCCAGTGTGGGCCTGCCACCCACTTTCTGCAGATGGCATCTGCCCCATCCCACCTCCGGGACTGTGAGTGGTCCCATGCAAGTCCGACGGCCCCTGCACCCAGTGCTCTCCCCACAGCAGATTCAAGAGAAGCAAATAGGACAGACTCCAGCAAGTCAAAGGGGTCCGAGGCATTCACCACTCCAAAGTAACAGTCTCTCAGCATGTTCCTCCTGGCTGGCTCACCACAGATGTAACTGGGTGTCCCAGGTTCTTGGCCTCCCCTGCCCCAGGAATGGGGGAAGAGGTCCTGGAGGTGCAGTGGGCTTACCGTTCATATAAATATTATGGACCCAAAGAGTTTTGCAGAGAGAGAATGAGAGAGAGAGAGAGAGAAGTAGAGAGAGTTCCCATGCTGTTGTGGGAGGGGATCCCAGAGAGGGAAACCCATGTAGGTACAGTGGAGTTTTAACTTTGAAGTTATTCCCACCCCATTAATGTTTTCATCCAGTAAGAGGAGTTCTTTCAAACTTCCTCTGGAGTGATTAATCTTTGACTCCGATATTGGATTGGCTGCTTGGCCTGCAATAGAGCCCCTCCTTCCAGGGCAGCCTTTCTGAACAAAGGAAGCTCATCTGGAGTTTGCACAAGAAAGTTAGACAAAGAACTCTAGGTTCCTGGATGGAGAGGTGGATGGAGGCATGGCGCTAGGAAGTTCTTGCCTTTGATACCACACCCCTTGTGGACCCAGGAAAAGAAGTTAACATAGTCCCTCAATTTCAGAATATGTTAAAGAAGCATATTTGGGTGTAAAATATTTTGATTTCCTTCAGGGTCTGCTCTCTGTCAAATGATGCTATACCAGAGTCATGTTGGAATTTTATACCTTATTGCCACAAAGTCTGTTTTGTCAGTCTTAAGATCTCTATTTTAATGTTAATGTTGGTCAGTTGTGCCTAAACTCTAAAAGAGATGGGGTATAAGGAGGGGTGTCTGACCTCCCTTCTTGTCATGGTAGACAATTAAGTTTTTCTGGTTTCTCTTGGGTCTCCTTGGCCCAGAGGACTGACTGGTTCAGTCAGTTGCTAGGGGAGGGGAAGGCAGAGCTTAGGACTTTATTTTTGGTTTACAGAGCCTAGAGCCCAGTGGGATAACCTGTCATTAAAACTTTACTACATCTATCTCCGGACACATTATCCTGATCCCAAAGATGGGATGTGACACTGAAAACTGTCAATGCAGGGAGCAGTGTACTATTTGTGTGTGTGTGTGTGTGTGTGTGTGTGTGTGTGTGTGTGTGTGTACGTGGAGAAGAAGGCAGCACAATAATGATAACAATCACTGAGATCCATTTTAAAAGGCACAGCCACAGTCTCAGGTGAGGTGCATTAAGATGCAAATTACTCTCTACAGGGGGTGGAGTGCTAGGAGCTATAGCTGAAACCAAATTCTTATAATCTCATTACACCTTTTCTCCTTACTGTCTTGGTTGCAGGACCTCTAGCTAAACACATTGCGGCATCTGTTATTACCCTATGGAAAGTTAGAATGCTGTGGGAACCTAGAGTGTGCTTGAGAAGGTCATACTTTTTAAAAGCTGCTGGTGCTGCCAATGTCTAAAACTTTACCTTATGAAACCCAGGTTTATACATCACATTATTCAGAAGAGTCCTTTAGCAAGAGAGCAGTAGATTCCATTTTGCAAAGTCTGTTGCTAGAATTTTTCATATCAATAAAGTTCCTAGTAGAAATCTGTCTTGGAACTCAGGACCTACCACCAATAAGAAAGCATGCAACTATGAAGTGTTCAGGAAAATACTAGACTTTAATAGAATTTAATCAATAAAATAAATCAATTAAATACCTATTAATTGATTAATAATAGGTAATTTCCATTTTAGATTTAAATTTGATCAATAATAGGTATTTCATCAATAATGAGGCAAAAGTTTGTGGCCTAAATAAACTTTGTATATTCATTACTTGCATAGCTTAAGTTCACTGGTGAATTAGCAACTGTCCATTTACTCCATTTTATGAATAACTGGGCTCAAATAAGATCTAGAAGCTTAATGAAAACATCGTTGCAAAATTATAAGTAGGACAGTGAAAGAGATCTGACCTAACCAACTCCATCTTGCTTCTAACCTCCAAGCTGTCCTCGTTCTTTCCTGGGTATAGGGCCGAACTAACTTTGGGAGGAACTTAGTTTATAGTTTAGCTTTGGAACAAAAATGATAGCAACCCTTTCCCAAAACATACCCCCTTCCTGCCTGGGGACTAGACTGCCTTTGTTGAACTGACAAATTAGCTACAAGATTAGATGTTACGGTTTAGGAGTCATATAGCTGGAAGCTACAAGATTCTGACCCTCCCCAAATTGCTCCTGGGGATAACATCACTATTGCAAAACCTAAGATCAGTGTTTTAGATATTTTCAGACCCTGTACTCCATTAATCAGCTGGCATCACCCAGATCAATAAATTGGCTCATCTGCTCTTGTGGCCCCCAACCAGGAACTGACTCAGCCCAAGAGGACAGCTTCGACTCCTTGATTTCATCTCCAACCTGACCAATCAGAACTCCTGATTCACTGCCACCTAACCAACCCACCACCCCACCACTAAATTATCCTTAAAAACTCCAATCTCCAAATTCTTGGGGATCCCAATATGAGTAATGACAAAACTCTGGTCTCCTGCACAGCTGGCTCTGCGTGAATTACTCTCTCTCTATTGAAATTCCCATCTTGATAAATTGTCTCTGTCTAGGCAGAAGGCACTGTGAACCCATTGGACGGTTACATTGATGTCTAAGTTAAACTTGAGGAAAGTTAAAACAGTTATAGTATAAATATTACATTTCCTAACAAAATCTCAAGTGTTTCTAAATAAATTTATTTTTTCTTTCTACTTCTTTCCCTTTATTATTTCAAATAAATGTTTTTGGTGGTGAATACTTTTGTAATTTAGTCTTTTGTTACAAAATATTCAGATGAATTCATGACTGGATTTGACGAATAATTAACATTCCCCAGAGATGATTCAAAGGACTTTGTGGCACCCCTTCTGAAAGATAAAATGGAACATCTTTATTAATGGAAGAATATTTGCATCTTATTAGGAAAAAGCATAGAATTATTATTGTTGCTCTATGGGAAGTCAAATATGTGTAGAAGGGTATATATGGATACTGAGCAGCTAAAGGAATAGCTGTGACAAAAATTCAGCTATTATATTATTGCATATACTACATATTAGTGTTGTTATTGTTACCACTACTGCTATTGTTATTACTATTATTATTATTATTTAAGCTTCACATCTTCATTTCTATACTGAGGTGGAGACTACAAGCTACATTTCTGCTTCATCAGAGCTCCACATTTGATCCTGCCAATAGCATGTACTAATGTACTAATGTTACAGTAGGTGTCTAGCCAGGCATGAGCAGGGCAGGAGAGGGCTCCCCCAACCCCCATCAGGGATGACAAGTGACCATCCCGTGATGGTCAGGCAGTTGTTACACTATTTCCCAGCACCAAGGGAAAGCAGTCTCCCAATACAGAAAAAACCTGAAACTGGTGATCGGCAGCTTCTTGTTAAGATCTCAGGAATTGAGTAAGTGGGCTCAAGCATACGCACTAAGAGGCAGAATGGCAGAGTTAACTGGTACATCACCTTCTAGGTACATTCAGCTGGTAAGGAAAGAATCCCTCAAGTAAGCATCCATACAACTCCCATAAACACACCATGCATGCTCCCCTCCCAGGTGCTAGCAGGCCACTGCACATGCAGATAGCCAACCCTATGGGAGGAACCAGGGCAGAAGGGATGCAAGATCCCAGAAATATGCCAACATATAAAACCCCAGGTCAAAAGTCAAACAGTGCACTTGATCTCTCAAGTTGCCCACTTGGCACTCTTCCAAGTGTACTTTATTTCCTTTAGTTCCTGCTCTAAAGCTTTTTAGTAAACATTCACTCCTGCTCTAAAACTTTTCTCCATCTTTCCTTTTGCCTTATGCTCCTTGGTCAAATTCTTTCTTCTGAGGCAAGAACTGAGGTTACTGCAAACCCGTATGGATTCACCATCAGTAACATACTTTGATGCCGCGTTGCTCAGATATTACCCCTAAGCCCTAACATACTTTAGTGCCACATGACTCAGATACGTTCCGCTGCTAACATTAGGGAGGAATCGGAAGGCAGGAAGACAGAGAAGAGACTTGCTCATCCCTGCTTGCCCACTGGCTGTTCCTGTAAGCATTGCTCTGTCACCCTGTCTGTCCCAAACCACTGCTGTCCCAGGCAGCAGAAGTTAGTTCCAGATGCAGTTGTTTCCGTTTTTTGCTTCTTCTTATACTTCCAGAACCAGCCTCATCACTCCCCACTCAGTGGTGCCAGCAGCAATAGGGCAGAGCCACTGCTTCAGAGATCTGAACCCCAGCTACCTACTGCCCCCTTCTCTGAGCTCCTGAGATGTAGACAGCTGCCAGACAGCTTCACGTCTGAGGCCCTGAACTAAAGCAGCAGCCCCTCCTCAGAGGCGAAGTCCCAACTCTGCAGGATCTCTCCTCAAAGTTCTAGGTTCCGATACAAACAGCTCCCTTCTTACAGTCATTGTCTGAATACATCAGTGCCCTCTTTCATGTTTTTTCAATACTGTAACACCTCTTAACCACTTTCTTACATTATATTTTCTTCACTAAAATAGCTAGTGTGTTTTCCATCTTTTTGACTGATGCTTGAATGTAATAGGTATCTTCTGGGGGGGAACAAAGATGAGGAGGCCATAAAGGTTGCTTGTGATCAAATAACTTTAGGAAGCACTGAGTTAAGCAAAGTTTACAAAGGTTTCTCTGCAACAAGTCTCACCAGGGCCTGTACATATGCTATTGGGCATTGTAAATCTCCAATAAGGAACATTTCTCAAACTTAATTAAGCAAGGAATCCATTTAGTGTGAAATATGTTATGAGATTAATGTTTCACAGCAAAAGTCAGAAATGCTGGACTCAAGTAATAGGTCCTCGAACTTCCAGAAAAACTTCCCTATTATCATTAGAAAAACATACAAATCTTATATTAACCTATAAAATAGAAGGTACTTCATTTAAAACGCAAGAAACCTGGTGGACCCACTAGGATACATTCAGTCCAAGCTAGGTCCCTGCAGACATAGCAAAGTGGAGAATAGAGGCAATTCTTTTAAAAAGAAAGTGTCAACATTTTAGTGAATATTCCAGATAGAACTAAAAAATTGATCATAAAGAATAGTGCTACACTCTGATAATAGTTTCAACTTAAGGATTAATCTTTAATTCTCTTTATATTAATTTATTATTGCTACCTTCTTATGAGAATTCTATCCAGTCCTCTGATCAAGCTAGCCATAGCATGAATCCTCCAATCTCCTATAATTGTGAGTTCCACAGGCTAAGAAAATGCCATTCTCCTTTTTATAAGTCAAACATACAAAGGTTTATGTGCTTAACATCAAAAGCAACTTGAGGCACAAAGGATCATTATACAAGAGCCCTTTGTTGCCAGGTCCAGAGCCAAAATTAAGTAGGAAGTACAAGAAATAGTTCAGTGAATGTGGACATTGGGAAGAGGATTACTCATTGTCCTCTGTCATACCTACATTCTTATCATAACTCTCGCCTTCTTCCACATTCATTCAAGGTGTTGGGGCTCAGAAATTGGTGGGTAACAAGCGAGACTAAGTAAATGCCCCCAAAATATGGCATTTTAACATGCTAAAGAAGAAACTTCAAGGTCTCTCTGATCTTCTCTCAATTCCTGTATCTCAATCCTCTGTCTCTCCCAAAGCCCAGAATGAAGTTATTCTCTGAAGTTCCCTTATCTGCCTAAAGTCCAGATCAGCCAAAGAAGAAAATAATCACCTCTGGTCCTTTCCCTGAGAGTTCATTGACCGAATTTGTGTTGCAGAAAAGAGACTAAAGTCTGTCAACACACCTGGATAGATTTTTATCACAAACCATTGTCTGCTCTGCAGGCCCAAGAGACTTTGCCCAAGACCACTGTATGTTCTTCAAGCCCACTGAATTCTCCTAAAGATCATTTACCATCTCCTTAAAATCATTCACACTTCCCTGTTTCCCTTTCCCAGAAGAAGAGTATAAAACCATCTGTACCCCCATTGCATGGTGAGGTGAAGTAATCACTCTGATTTTCTCCTCATGCATGTTGATAAATATGTATACCTTTTCTCCTATTAATCTGCCTTTTCTTTCAGAGGGCAAAGGGGAAGTTTTCCTTTGGCCCTCACAGAGGCCCATTTTACACACCCAACTCAGGTGGCACTTCCACTGTGAAATCCTCTCCAACTGCTCTGGTCTGTTAAGTTCTTCCTTTTCTGAACTCTGGTGGTGTTTATTGTTTGCACCCCTGATCTGGGTACGTTATAAATGCCTTGACATTGTTGTTTAGTTATAGATGTAAGTTCTGTGTCTCCACGTTAACATGGACATTTTGATAGCATAGACCATGGTGTATGTCTATAGCAACTACATCATCTGAACAACATCTGAAAAGATATTTGTTTCTAGCTTTCAAATTTATCCATATGAAAAATAATATACACTTAATGCATAGCATTCGCAGAAAAGGAAGGAATTAACCTGGAATCCAGATTTCCAGGTCCTCAGTGGGTCTTGAAGTTTATATGAACACCTGTTTTAGGAGAATTTCATGCCTTATTTGTAATAAGTGCTGAAGAGATGGAAGTTGATGATAATGATTATTATAGAATTGAAATAGTTGGGATTCCCTGTGGATCACAAATGGAACCAGATAAAGGTGTGCTCATTAGAACAGTATTTATTAAGTTCCCAGCATAGAAAGTATCAACAGAATTGTGACATGGAAAGAGCACTGATTTGGAATCAGAATTTGGTTCTTTCAAATCTCTACTTACTCATTGTACTTGACTCTCCTCAGCATCAATTTCCCTATTTATAAAAGAAAGATAATAATGACTTAAAGCAGTTACTGTGGTGATCACATAAAATAAAGTGTTGGTTCATTACACATTTGGCATATAGTAGGAGCTTAGTAACTGGTAGTAGTAGTCGTTGCTAATATTTGTAGAGAAAGCTTGCACCCAGGTGAGCAAAGTTGACAATCACCTATCCAAAGTGAAGTTATTCACCTGCCCATTCCAGTGTTTAAATTCCAAACCAGAATTCATTCCCATGGGTTTAAGGATTATTCCCTATTAAAATGTCCAACATGTTAATCTATCAGTGTTTACTGCTTGGTAGGAATTTGTCACCCCAAGAGCTAACCTTGATTCACCTTTTATTTTTCTTGAGACGGAGTCTTGCTTTGCTGCTCAGGCTGGAGTGCAGTGGCTCCCTCCTGGCTCACTGCAGCCTCCCCCTCCTAGGTTCAAACGATTCTCCTGCTTCAGCCTCCCAAGTAGCTAGGATTACAGGCATCCACCACCATATCCAGCTAATTATTGTAATTTTAGTAGAGACAGGGTTTCACCATGTTGGCCAGGCTGGTCTCAAATGCCTGACCTCAGGTGACCAAACCACCTCAGGCTCCCAAAGTGCTGGGATTACAAGCGTAAACCACCACACCTAGCCCTTGACTCACTCTTGTAGCAATCATATACTAAGGCGTTACTATGTCCCAGATGCTCTGCAGGACAAGACAGAGATGAATAAATGCTCATGAGCCTTTCCCTTGGTTGGTGGAAGTCTCACTGTGTACTTGCTAGACAGAAAGTAGAGAAAACGGAGGGGAATGAAAGGCCCAGCAAGGCAACTAAACTGCTGAAAGGAGGGGCTGAAGGATTCCAGCAATGGCCCTGTCTCATCTACCATGTGGCCTAGAAACTGCCCTGGCTGATTTAGGAGGTGAGAAAACAATGTACAGAAAAGATTTAGATGAATTATAAGGTATTTTAAAGCAAACTAATATCTGGCTTTATTATCCAGAATCATGGATTGTTTTGAATTCCTCAACAAGCTATGCAGGCTCTGCCTGCAGCACATGGAGCAGCGGAGCCAGGAGGAACACGGGGACAGACATTTTGGCTTCCCGACATCTCCTAGCTGTACAGGCACATCAGAAATGTGGGGTATCCCCTCCTCAATATGGGGATATTTTCTTCTGAACAATAAAAAAAAATGGCTTGCTACATGAGTTAATTATTTAAAATAAAAGGCAAATAGTAGACCTATTTTTAAAATGAACTGCTTTAGAGATTACTCTAAATCATGCTAATCATTTGCATGGAAACAATAATTAGATAATTAAGCAAGCTGGGATGGACTTGTATTTGGCCCCACTTTACCATTCATTTGTTTTGCATTTCTGTATACTTGAAAAACTACACAAGTAGATATCTTTAAAACAGTTTATAATTCAAATTTTCACTAGTGCACACTGACTTTAATCCTCAATTCATCCAAATTAGTAAGGCTTAACAGTAGTTTCTCAAAGCCTTTGGGATTTGAATTCAGTCTATCCACATCATTTTCTCCTGAATTATCCGTACACATCCCCAAGTCCACCATACAACTACAATCCTCTTCCCCACCCCCACTTCACTTAGGCTGCATTTATATATTAAGAAATTTGGATCGATGATGACTTCCATATATACATTCCTTAGAAAGCTGAACAAAATGAATGAAAACTCTATACCGTCATCCTCGTTGAACAGGAGTCCAGCACACTGCTCCAAAAAAAAAAAAAGAAATTTGGTACCACTGCTCCTACCCAAAGCCATTTCCTCCTTTTATCCAGAAGCTAATCAAGTTACGGCCTCAAATTTGAGTTAATCGCCTGACATATTTTATAATTTATAAGAGTGTTACATCTGATGTGAAGTAATCAAGTTTTATGATCTATGACTGCATTTGTGGTTTATTGACTCAGAGTTTGGGTATTTCGCTTCTAAAAATGGATTTAATATGGCCAGATTAGTTGGCCCTTTCTGTGAAGGCCATCCTGAGTCACTCCCTAGTAGTCACAGAGTTCCTCCTAATCCCTTAAATATCCCCTCAATATTAAGGCTGATCCGGAGCTGCATGTGTGCTTCATCAGGATAATAACAGCAACAATTCCTTGTATTTGTATAATGCTTAATATTTTTCAAAGCACTGTTGTTAAATGTCATCCCCTCCCAAACCGGGTTCGGTGATAGGAAACTGAGAAGAATCTCATTTTCCTCATTAAAATAAAGTAAAAAATGTTAATATCAGAGGAAATGGAGCTGCCAGTCCCTCGGTTCCACATTCATTAGTAGAAGCCGGCTAAAAGTTGCTGAGTTTCCCATTGCGCTGAGCAGTTGTGGATGGTCACATCAGTCTTCTTGCCTCTCCTCGGTTGTTCCAGAGCGTCCCACTGCTCTTCTCTTTAGCTCTCCCTCACTGATGCAGGGGTCATCTGTCTGGGGCAGGTGATGAGAAGCATCATGCCAGCTGCCTCTCCTCAAGTGGCCCCTGCCAGCTGTGATCAGTGTTACCGGGCAAAGCCCTCTCTCCTGCCCTCACAATCTAAAATCCTCCTTCGGGTTTTTCCTGTGCTCAGAGCAATCAGTTCAGAGACGTTAGGCCCTCGAAGTTGGCATAGACACAGTCATGATTTTTCACCTGCTAAGTGGCTCTGGGACTTTTTCCAGTCCTTAAGATCTAACAAACCGCACTCTCTGCAATCACAGCTTTGCTGAAGTCCCACCACCAGCAAAAGAAGTCAGAACAGGCTCTCCTGGCAGGAGCAGAGCCCACTGGCCTGCTGGGAAGTGTGGCAGAAAGAGCAGGAAGCAGGGCAGCTCCTGAAAGGCTAGAGCAACATTCTACTGGCATTCACATTTGTTCCATTCTGGACATTACACCGTGTGTGTGACCGTGGCCCAGCTCCGGAGACTTAAAGTGGAGCATGCATCTATGTGTTTTTGTGTTTTCTACCTTACCATTCCTAATCCAAGTTTCTTTAAGTTGTGACACAGCTTTAAAAATCTAAGCACTGTTTCAAGACAATGCTACTCTGTGAGGTGCCTTTACAGAAGAGCTTTAACCTTACATGCCTTGCTGTCTTCCCTCTACAGCACCATTGGTGCACCTAAAATGTACCTGGGTACCTTAACAATAGCATAAGCAATCGCCCGCTCATCAGATTTCTGGCAGGACATGCGGTAATCACTAGCGTCAACAGCAAACGCCTTCTAGCTGTCTGCCTTTCAGGTATATGGTTGGGCATACTTAACTGTTTTCTCTGATTTTGGGCATAGCATGGACCTACTTGGTTCAATAGAGAGCAGAAGTGATGTGTGTCACTTCCAAGGGAAAGTCTCACAGCCAGACAAGACTTTATCAGCCTGGGCGATTATGAAGAGCAGAGCCCCCGCCCACTGACAATGGACACATCCCATGAATAGGAAAGACACATATATTATGTTATGCCACTAAGAGCTTTGAGCTGTTAGTTATTGCCACATAAACTGACCTAACCTGACTACTACCTGGGTGGAGGAGGAACCAACAGGATCTGAAAACCAGCGCCCATCAACTCAGGCAGATGGTTCAGCACTGTAGGAATTTGCCTGACCTCCATTGAAGAGGGGGTGCAAAGCAGCTCAGCAGCCCTAATCTGACCAGACAAAGCAGCGGACAGTCACTGCTACCGCTATTGCCACACGTCGAAATAATATGCAAAATGTGTGGCTTGCTGTCAAGATAATTCCACTTCCTGAAAGTCTCTCTCATTTTGGAGCGGGCATACATTACACATTTTCTTCACTATATTTTTCAGAAACAAAGGAAGAGAAAAAAGGATGCTGCCAAACAGCATTTATATTTAGCATGCACCATATGCACATGTGCGTTACAGAGTACAAAGACATGTGGCAGTCCCGCCAGATTGAAGTCAGCAGGATAGAGAGCAGGAGATATAATATACAAGTGCGAGACTCTCAGTAGTATAAATGGAGGCATTTCTGAGAATAAAATGGCTCTTTGTGTCTTGACTTCACAAGATTCTTCAGTAGCCACTTCAGAATATTCTAGGGGAGCATAATCTTTAGATGCAAGGCCATGAGTGAAAGGAGGGCTCGGTGGGCAAAAGGTCTTTGAAGTGGAGTGCAGTTACTTAGGGCACCTGCAGCTTTTGCTAATCCACTTTACTAAGTACTCCACTACGGAGCCCCGTTTTGAATAGGAGGTTTTCTCCTCAGAGTCTCAAAGAGGGAGAAAATATTTTGAGAGAAAGATGGTGTCTACCAGCATCAAAGTCACGCTTAGGACAACTGAGCACTTCGTGATTATGAAGGGAGCATGAGAATGAAGTGTTCAGGCCCTGAAGCTGGAACCGAATCAGGACACTGTAAACAAGGTAGGAAAAGCAAACGTGAATACACAACTGTGTGTGGGAGGGTATTATCGCCATCCCATCGGCTGTAAACCAGCGGGTGAGTAAGAGAAGGAAAGGCTACTGCCTGCTCCTGGGTTCTACAAGGAAGGGTTTTCCCTGAACACATGCCTAGCTGTTCATGGCCCTTTACTCACACTCCTAGTGAGTTTGAGTGATTTATCAGGTTGATGTATTTGGAACAAAAACTGGCAAGCTTAGCTCAGCAACTCCATTCCTCCTCCTGGCCTGCCCTAGCCCAGCAGTATGGTGACTGGGTGGGTAAGTCTACCTATCAGTCTTGTCTCATACCCGTAAAGCCACATCCTACCATCTGATAGAGGTAATATTTTAGTTCCAGATCTGCCTCTCCTATTCCTCAAATGATTGTTATTCCTCTTCTATTTTCTTCTTCAAATTATTCATAATCATTGGTGGGTAACAAGCGAGACTAAGTAAATTTTTCCACCGCTACCAACGCACACACCCAGATGGAGTAACCAAGGTGGATTATTTCTTTCCAGGGCCTACACCTTCTAATACTGCACGTTTTGTGGTCAGAACCCAGTTAATCAAGTGTTACATCTTAGTGAAAACATGGCATGTTCTTGTTACAATCTGAATGTTTGTGTTCCCCACCTAAAATGTATTGTTGAAAAATTAAGCCCCAAGGTGATGTCTTGGGCAGGTGATTAGGTCATGAGGGCGGAGCTGTCACAAGTAGAATTAACATCCTCATGAAAGAGACCAAAGGGAGCTTATTTCCTCCTTGTACCATGTGAGGATACAGCAAGAAGGCGCCATCTAGCAGAAAGTGAGCCCTCACCAGACATCCAATCTGCTGGTACCTTGATATTGGACTTCCTCTAGAACTATAAGAAATTAATTTATGTTGTTCAACCATTACCCATTCTATGGGGTTTTGCTTTAGCAGCCTGAACAAGCTAAGACAGTTCTAAAGCAAAATTATCTACTCTCAGCTTTGGGGCATTTTTTAAGTTTTAAGTAAAAGCTTTATACCCATTTACATTTGATCTATAGGGTCTCTAATGAGCCTCTACCGAAAAAAAAGACTCCACTGCAGACCACCATCACAGATCAGACGTATAGATATGTGTGGACTGATTCAATGCAGATCAGGTAAAAAAAAACTTCTTGAGAGAATATACCATGACAGAAGAAAAGTTAGAGCCAGCAATTGATCCTGATTGCGGATGGTGAGTGCTGTTCTTCCAAAAAGTGCAATGGCTGATATAGAAACACCTCTAGAAATAGCCTGCCTGGAGGCTTAGATTCATACTGGAAGAAAGGGGCTACATGTATAACTTTAAAGAATATATTAATTTCTGTAGTTTGGGAAGGGGGAGCTTAAGAAACCTTGATGTGGGACTTCCTACAGCTGAGCATAGCACATAGAAAGCATTTTTCTTCTTAATTTGCAAATACAATAAGAATTTCCAGCCTTGAGGCATCGTAAGTATGATCCACTTTCACAGACATGAGCTTTCCAGTTCAATTGATATCTAGATGGCAGACTGGCACCATCCAAAGAGATGGGGCAGAGGTGAATTTAGCCCAGAGAAGCACTCTGTGGAAGAGTGACTCCTGAAGTTATGGAGTTGCAGCCCACCTAGACTGCATCATACAACAGCCAGAGCTCATATGTGGAGATATGAAAGTCTCCCTGGGGAGTCATAGGAGAACCTGGGAGGACAGCACTTCCTGTACCAGTGCCTGTATTCCTTGAACCAGCCCAGTGGCACAACCTTAGCCTTCTGGAAAGTAACAGTTTATAGGAAATTCATTGGTATCTATTTAGATCCAGTTTAATGATTCCTTCAGTGCTGATATTTTTCTCCCTTATACATTTTATTCGATCTTTGCTAAGAGTGGCACACCTGTGCCACTACCCATGTTTGACTCACATGGTTTGTGAAGCAGAAACCAGAACCACAAAGAGTCGCCCCTTCCCCTCCCACAGCACTCTTTCCCCCACCTCCTCCATGCATCTCTCAATCTCAGAGGTGAAGCAGCATACGTATCTACTCAAAAGATAAAAGATTTCAGGTTACACATTCATTCTCATTCATACCTTTATAGAGGACTGCCCTAAGAGAAAATAGAGTAAGCTCTTGCCCACATAATGAGAATTTAGAGATCTCAGTAAAAGCACCACTCATGATGCTTTCTTCTCCTTTACAAATGCCTAAAATTCAACAGCAAAGGATTCATTCATTTGACCTTAAGCTTGATCCCATCGTAGAATGCAAACAAGAGAATACGTGGCAGAGACAACTGGTAGCCTACCCAATATCCATTCTTTCCTTCCTTCACAGAACAAACTCCCAATTTTATTCTAGATGGCAATGTGCCCACATAAAAAACTAGGAAGCCAGCCTCCTTTACAGCCATGGATGTCACATGACACAGTTCTGACCCATGTAGCAAGAGTTCTTAAGGGCTTCTAGAAAAACTCTTTAGGATGGGTTGACCCAGCTGACCTCCTCCCTTTCCAACCTTCCTGCTTTCTCGTGCATGAAATATAGATATAATCGTAGGAGCAGGAATAGTCATCTTATGGCCACAAGGGAAAGGTTAAGGTAATCAGAGACCCTGAGCCACTGTACCACAGCCATCAGCTATTGCTTCCCAAACCTCTCATTACATGAGAAAAACCCTTAAAAACTGTGAAGTCCCCTTAGTTATGTCTCTTTTATCAGTAGTAACTGAATGCAGTTTATGTGATGCATACATAAAGCATTACCAGAAGCAAGGTTCATCCTTCAATGAGTAAAGTTAACAAATTTTTTTCTTTAAGAAGAAAATATCCAAAGTAAAAGTTGGAAGGAGAAAGGAACTAGGCAGTAAATGCAATGGGTAAACTCTATCCCCTTCACATCCTTGGTAAATACTCAAATTAAGGCAGAATATTATTAGAGTAAGAAAGGCAAGATAAACATAACATTGCAGAACATGAATACATCCTTAAGGAAGCAAAAAATAGCCATGCAAATATACTTTAAGGAAAGGCCAGGTGCAGTGGCTCACGCCTATAATCCCAGCCCTTTGGGAGGCTGAGGCAGGTGGATCACTTGAAGTCAGGAGTTCGAGACCAGTCTGGCCAACATGGCAAAACCCCATCTCTACTAAAAATACAAAAATTATCCAGGCGTGGTGGCACTCACCTGTAATTCCAGTTACTGAGGAGGCTGAGGCAGAAGGTGAAGGTTGTGGTGAGCCAAGATCATGCCACTGCATTCAACTTGAGCAACAGAATGAGACTCTGTCTCAAAAAAAAAAAAAAAAAAAAAAACAATATTAAGAGAAATTAAGAGAAGAGTAAGCCTGCTAGGTAAAATGACATTTATTCCTCCAGCCCATCTAGAATGCTTCTGTCAACCCTTTTTCAAAAAGATAGGAAAGCATTTTCAATCTCGAAGGAATCTTCATTCGTCAATAATAGAACCTTTCTATATCCTTTTAAAACCTTTCATCCATGTAGTTTTTAATTTGCTGTCCTTATTGTCAAACTATTCAAAACAGAGAGCTTTATTTGGCAATTTGACCAGAATCCTCAAATTCTTGGTGATTTCTCGTGGCATTTGACCTGAAGTTCCATGGCCACTGAATAGCATCATCATAATCCTCTTAAAAGCACATTTTTGGCTGGCTGTGGTGGCTCACACCTGCAATCCCAACACTTTGGGAGACCAAGAAAGGAGGTTCACTTGAGCCCAGGAATTTGAAACCAGCTTGGGCAGCATAGCAAGATCCTATCTCTACAAATAATAATAATAATAATAATAATAAATTAGCCCAGGGTGGTGGCACATGCCTTTAGTCCCAGATACTCGGGAGGCTGAGGCAGGCGGATTGCTTAAGCCCAGGAATTTGAGGTTACAGTGAGCTATAATTGCACCAGATGGTGCTTTTCAGCTCTGGTGCCAGAGTGAAACCCAGCCTCCCATCCAAGGTCATTTCCTCTGATCAATCTATGCCTTACACTTTTTTTTTTAATGCTGATTCTGAGTTACGTTCCAGCTATTAGACATATAGTAAAATAACTGTTAGGCATAAAACAACCCAGATACATATTGCCACCCTTCTGGCACTGGAAGCCAAAAATAACACTGAAGTAAAATGTATACTTTGTAGCTGAAAAACAAGTCTATTCTTGAGAGGAATATTTGGTTAAGAGAGTATGGTTAACATTCCAATAAAGATCATTGGTTAGATCTATGGATTATCCATTTAATGAATTAAAAACAATCTTCAATTTAATTCAAAATACTTTAGTTAGCATATATACACATTTTTGTTGAGTTTATTCCTATGTGTGAAATTTCTGGGCTGTCAGATATGCATACGTTCAATATTAGATACCCACAACAGGTTTCCAAGTATTTATACCAGTTTACATTCCCACAGCAGTGTACAAAATTTTTAGTTGCTCTAAAAATTGATTATCCTCAATAATTAGGATGGTCACTGATTTTTTTGTTTGCTTGTTTTGCTTCGTTTTAGTACTTCTGGCATGTTGTGGTCTCATAGTTTTAACTTGTGATTATGTTACACATTTTTTTAGTGTGTAATGATGTAAAACACCTCTTTTATATGCTCATTCAGCATTAAGGTGTCTCCTTTAAGAAGTGCCTGTTCAAGTCTTTTTCCATTTTCCTATTAGATCATTTATCTTTTCCTCTTTTATTTTAGGAGTTCTTTTATATTCTAGAAATGAGTCCTTTGTAGTATACATGTATTGCAATTATCTTCTATTCTGTGGCTTGCATTTTTGTGTCCTTAGTGATGTCTTTTGATGAACCAAAGTTCTTGATTTTAGTGAAGAGCAATTTGTCGAATTTTTTCTTCCATGGTTACTGCATTTTGTACTAAGAAATCTTTGCCTACCCACCAAGACCATGAAGATTTTCTCCTATGTTTTCTTTTAAAAGCTTACTTTTTTGGTTTTCACTTTCAAATCTAGGATTGACCTGGAATTACTTTTTGTGTATAGTGTTTGGTAGGGGGTCAATTTTCTTTTTTTTCCCATACAAACATCTAATTTTCACAACATCCTTTATTACAAAGACATTCTTTTCTCCCACTGAATTGCAGTGGCACCTTTGTCCTAATCAAGTGACTACATGTGTGGGTCTATTCTGCACTCTATATCCTCTTCTTTTGGTCTATTTGTCCATTCTTATGTCATACCACACTGTCTTAATTACTGTTGTTTATAAACATGTCTTGAAATCTGGTAGTATATATCCTTCAACTTTGTTGTTTGTTAAGTTCTTTGTTCTTTGTTAAGTCTTTGCTATTCTTGACTCTGAGTTTCCTATAAACTTTAAAATCAGTTTTTCAAGTTCCTCAAACCAAACCTTCTGGAATTTTGATAGGGATTGTACTGGATCTATAAATTAATATAGTAAAAACTGACATGTTGACAATATTGAATTGTCAAACCCACAAACATAGTGTAAACTTGAATTTATTTAGGCTTATTTATCTCAGTATATTTTGTAGTTTTTTGTACCAGTCTACTTTTATTTGACTAATTTCTAATCATTTGATATATTTATTTTATTATAAATTAAATAATTCTTAATTAAAATAGTTAATTATTTGTTGTCAGCATAAATACAACTGACCTCTATATATTGACATTAGTAAATTTACTTATTAATTGCCGTAGTTTATCTGTACTTTTTTATTTCCTATATGCAAATTGTGTGGTCTATAAATAACAACAATTTCATTATTTCCTCTCTCATCCTTATACATTTTACAACTTCTTTGAAGCATTTGTATTGACTAGACTCTCTAGTGAAATGTTGAAAAGAAGTGATGATATTATACATCATTATCTCATTCCTGATCTCAGAGGAAAAGCTTTCAATATTTCACCATTAAATATTATGTTTACTGAAGATTCTTTGTAGATACCTTATTATCAGATTAATTATATAGTTGTACAACAACACAGTCACAGAAGTGTTTAGCACATCAGTATTCATTAGAACCAAAAACTAGAAGCAAACTGAGGATTCATCAACAGTAGAATAGGTAGATAAATGTGATATATCCAAACACTAGAATACTTACTACACAGCAATGTAAAAGAATGCTGTACCCAACAACATGGTGATTCTTACAGACATAATGCTCAGTGAAAGGATGTGTGTACCTGCTTCATGTAAATCAATGTCCTTCTGAACCAGGGCACAGCTGTCATCCTGGGATTCCCCATAGTTCTTAGATCCCTTTGCCTTCTTATTCCCTTTCTCCATGTATTCTTCTTTCTTGGTTTACTCCCCTCTTTTAGTGGCCTACTTTCCTCAATAGTTTTCTTAGAAAATATGTGGAAATTACATTTTCTGAGATCTTACATATACCAAATGTATTTATTCTATATTTTTATGTGATTGGTAGTTGGGCTGGATATAGAATTCTAGATTGGAAATCATTTTGAAGGCATTATCCCAACAGGGTTGTTACTGAGACATCAGAAGAAATTCTGATTCCTGATATTTTGTACATGACTGTTTCTTTTCCTCCTCTCCAGAGATATTTAAGATTCTCTCCTTATCCTCAGTGGACTGAATTTCCCAGTCATATGTTCCTTGCAATCTGAAAGAGCCTACCTAGCACATCCTACAACAGGCAATATAGAGCAAACAGCCCAAATTAGGATTTCAGCTCAGATTTTTGCCACCCTCTACAGGTATTTAGGAATATACCGATTTCTGATTTTCAGTGCATTTTTACTAGTCTTGTTTCTTTTGATCATTTCCTGGTTGAAATAGCTTCTAAGCCCCCTTTCCTTCTTCACAAATCATTGAATTGCAAGGAAAGCAAAACTTGGCAATTACTTTTCATGCCCTGCTTTTTATTCTCACAATGTATTTCTATCCAAGTAGTTGTTCCATTTTCTTCCTTTTATCATGTGTTTTAGGGAATTTGGGGACAAGATATTATATTAGTTAGGACTCAGTTGCAAGAGGTAGAAATCCAGCTTGAGCTAGCTTGAACAACAACAACAAAAAACAGAGAGGTTGCCAGGAGGATATATAATCAAACCACAGGAAACACAGATTCTGCTGCTCTTTAGAAACAACTAGACCAGGGGCTGAACATCATCTAAAGTCTCCACTTCCTGTCTCTGATTTTCTCCGGTATCTTTATTCTTTTCTCTTGAAGTTTTATCTATGTAATAAAACATGTGGTCACTAATAACTCCAGAGTTCTACAACTAATGACTCTGACCAGCAAAGTACAACTTAGGTGCCCATTTTTAGATCAGTCAACTATAGACAGGGAATTGGGGTCATAGCACGACTGTGTAGATAGTAGGGGAGAAGGACAACACCCAAATTACAGGTGCTGGTGCTCAGCAGACAATCACATAGATGTTTCTTACAATAAACCTTATTTTCAAGATATAGGATATAGATGTTAAGATGATGCTTAATGAGTAAGTATCACTCTTCTCTGAGATACTGTGGCCAAATCCTTCATGTGCCTAAATGTTATGTTGCCATCCAGATCCTACTGCACACAATCCATAGAGAATAGACACCTGGGGGGAAGGAACTAGGTTAAATCACTAATACCTGTTTTCCAAATTAATATTGAAAACTCAGTAAATATTATACTTGTGATACTAAGTACCCTACTTAGTAAAGACTAGATACAAACAGAGAGATTTACCTTAATGGACTTGATTAGTAACTAACCAATACCCAAATCAGCAGATAATTTCCAAACTTCTGTTTCACTGGCTGTGCCGAGTTGACTCAAAAGACCTGGATAGAAAAGAATGTCTGTTCCTTAGTGGACACTGAGCTCCCTGAATATGTTATAATTTCATGCAGGACAAAGGAGACCTTCAAAAACTTTAACTCCAACATTAATAAAAACAGAAGGAATACGATTTTGTGTCACACTTCTTTTACTCATTGTAATTGGAATGCTGGGTTCTTAGGTCTTTCTGAATTCTTTTCGGCTTCTCTTAGCATTTCACTCACCTTTTGCTTTGTTCTTAATTCTTCTTTTAGCTATTACTTTCTCTTTTTTACTGCTAGCTCTCTTCAACTTTTGTTGAGATGGTTATCTAAGAGAAAAACAGAATTTCTTCTAAAGAAAGCAAAACTCCAACTTGCAGTTGTGAAAAGTATTTTACACTATTTTTGTATAATTACTTTCGTTTTCTGTAGTGGAGCAGCTGAGAAAAATTGCTCTAATTGTGTAATTTTCTGCAACTACTCTGGGACAAAAATCTTGGTAATTGGATTTTTTTTAACTAACAAGTTGTCACAATTGGATAGTCCTTAAACTATTTGTGCTTATGCTTCAGAAATTTTCAGTGGATGTACAGTATATTTTAAATGTTTTGCATCAGCTCATGGTCTCAAATTTGATTTATTTTAACTTTGAATTTTAAAATAGATTGACAACTCTGATTATACATTGTCTTCACTAAACGGACCTTTGCTAAGTTTGCTAGCATGTTCGTCCCCACCCCACACTCTCCTGTTGCCATGGGAGCCGAAATCCTGGCATGTGCAGCTCCAGCTCCCAAGTGGCTCTGTTTCCCAGAGTGCTTTGCTGTTACTATGGAAATGACTGCCCATTAATCTTGCTGTCCTTTTACTACCAAAGCACCTTTAACTGTCTCAAGCAATCAAGTGATGTTACCTACGGCAGGGAAAGGAAGGAAAAGACTGCTTCCCATTCTACAGCTGCAGCACTGATTTTAATCAAGATTTAATCAAGGAGCAGAAGGAACTAAAGCTACTCTAATAACTCGTTTTAAAATATACAAAGCAGGATCCTTCTTGATACATAGACAGGTGCCCTTGTTCATTCCCTTGTTTGAGACCTCTGAGAAAACATACTGTGTATTTTCAAAGCTACATTTGTGTTTCATAGATGTTACAAAACAGCACAACAAAATCAGGACAAGTGACCACATGTTTTTACTGATGAAAAGAATGTAATGCTTACTACAGATTCTCTGAAGAATGTGTTTTTAGGAATAGTCATGAAAACTCCCCCCAAAAAATTGGCCTGCTGACTTGAATGAAACCTTATTGTCCTATGGAACCTGAGGGGCAGTAAACATGAGTCAAGAGAAAATTAGTTAATGAGTTAAAGATACTTTCATAAACTTTGCATTTTTCTTCAATTACAGGTTAGGCATCTATGAAGTTTTAAATTTGACTGTATGGTAATTTGTGTGAAATGAAAATAGGACTTATTGGTAATTCTGGAAGAATTTTCCAAGTCACCAGAAAAAGGAAAAGTATTGAAAACAAATAAATCTGGGCCCGCCCACCCTGAATCTGAGAGTATCACTGTGGAACGATTAGACTGGTTCTGAAAAACTACATGTGCCCAATAGCTGATTTCGGAAAATAGGAACATTTAAGTGGCATCAGTATATGGACCACATGGGGGAAGGATCTAGTTGATACCTGCAGCACAAGAGGCTGCTTTTGCTCTAAAAATAATCAAATGGTATTGATGTAGGGTGAGGGAGAAGAGGGAAGAACCTTGGTGGGGAAATCAGCACAAAGGACCAGGATTATCTCTTCCTTTCTACAGAGCCACAGAAGGCCAGGTGCAGTTGCTCACACCTGTAATCCCAGCACTTTGGGAGGCGGAGATGGGTGGATCACTTGAGGCCAGGAGTTCCAGAGCAGCCTGGCCAACATGCTGAAACCCTATTTCTACTAAAAATACAAAAATTAGGAAGGTGTGGTGGCGGGCACCTGTAATCCCAGCTACTCGGAGGCTGAGACAGGAGACTTGCTTGAACCTGGGAGGCGGAGGTTGCAGTGAGCCAAGATGGCACCACTACACACCAGCCTGGGTGACAGAGTGAGATTCTGCTTCAAAATAAAATTAAAGAGCCACAGAAGAGGAGCAGTCATGACTTTGAGCAATCTAAACAAGGTTGCCTATTGCTTTGGCCCTCTGCCCTGTTGGAAGGAAGAAAGGGAGGGAAGGAAGGAAAAAGGAAGAAAGGAGAAAGGAAGGAAGGGAGGAGAGAAGAAGAGAGGGAAACAAGGAAGGAGCGAAGAAGAGAAGGAAGGAGGGAGGGAGAGAAGAGATAGAGGCAGGGAGGGAGTGAAGGAAGGAAGGAAGGAAGCGGGGAGGGAGGGAGGAGGGAGGGAAGAAAGGGGGGGAAGTGGGAGTGGGGAGGGAGGGAATTTTAGGAGATTTGTTCAAATGCCTGATAAGAAAGAATATATGTCCATAAGCTCACGACTTACATAAAAGTTAGGAAAGGCTTCCCAGAACTACAGATCATGGAGATAGATTAAAATGAGATTAAACTACAGATCATGGAGATAGATTAAAATGAGAGGAAAAAAAATCAGATTGGTAGGATTTTTTAAAAACCAACAAAAAAATGTAAAGTGAAAACTTCTAGCATTGAACATCATACCATCATCAATCAGCATCCTGACTAGTTAAGCCTGAGTGCTCTGTCATCCCCTCAATGGTATGTTTCCACCCCGTTTCAGATTAGTTTCCTAGGATTGCAGTAAAAAAGTACCACAAACAGGGTAACTTACAACAACAGAAATCTATTGGCTCATAGTTCTGGAAGTTAAAAGTCTAAAATCCAGATATGCACATGGCTGTGCTGTCTCTGAAACCTGTAGGAAAGAATTCTTCCTTGCTCCTTTAGGCGATGGTATTTGCCAGCAGCCATTGGTGTTGCTTGGTTTGGAGACATATCACTCCGATCTCTGCCTCCATCATCACATGGCTGACTTCTCTCATGTTTCCCCACATCTTTTTCCTTCTATGTATCTTTACATCAGCCCCATTTCCCTTCCCATATGAAAGTTAATATGTACACACCTGCCTACGTGTGAGGCAATACACCAGGCAACTTGACTTACACAGGTTGAACCTCAAATGCTATCTCAGTATTTATTATTTTTATGCCTGTAGAATGGATCCACCTCATACTAAGTTTTTGAGTGTTTTTAGATATGGGAGTGTGAATTCCTTCCCCAAAAGAAAAAAAAATTCTAAGTTACTAGCCTAGGAACAATACATTAAAAGTGTGTATTGTAGATTATTACTTATCTAGATCTTGAAGATACAGAATGATTTATAGCAATCAAGAGAGACAGATATCATTCTCTTGAGATTTCTTGGCCCAATTAGAGGAGCATCCTGATTTGACTTGTTTGTCTGTCCATGTATGTAATTAGTTCCACCAGGCAACACAACAAATTCTTTATTGTATACTCATCAGATCTTCAATGTCCTAGGACGACTTTATGTAAAAACAGCCATCTTCAAAAATACAAAATTACATAAACGCACTTGTCTGAGCCTGAATATTAGGAACAGAAACCCATGTGTAATGTAAATGTTTTTCCATAAAATGTAAACATTTAACACATCATGTGCATTCAATCATAATTAACAAATAAGTTGATCAGTTATGCATAAAGCCACCAAATAACAATATCCAGAAAGATCAGACAGGAAGGAATATCAAACATAAGGCCCAACCCCCTTTTTCTCTTTTACCTTCAAACTTGCTCTTTTAGGAAAAAGAGGCTGATTGACTAGTAGTTATCTCAACCTTAACTTCACCCACTTATGGTAGCAAGAAATAAGTATCCACACCTGCTCATTCTTTCTCTCTCTCTCTCTCTCTCACACACACACACACACACACACACACACACACACTAACCAAACACACATGGCCCTGTACAAATACCCTATTGTAGACTCATGCATGTAGAGGAGTATATTTTCAGGTAACAACAAAAAGAAATGGTGCTCCTGAACTTAACATGGAAATAATGTCCATGATTGCAATACCAGATAATCTTAGAAAGCTAAAAAATTGGAAATTGAAAACAATTCATCAGTTTCTCAGACCAGGACTGAACAAATCTCTATAAATCTAAGTAATGTTTAGTCTCATCTTCAAGGTTTTGATGCCTGAATTTCCTTTTTATCCATAACATGATAGTCTTGTTAAATTAAGTCTATCCTTTTTTTTTTTTTTTTTTTTTTGAGACAGGTTCTCACTCTGTCGCCCAAGCTGGAGTGCAGTGGCACAACCTCGGCTCACTACAATCTCAGCCTCCCAGGCTCAGGTGATTCTCCCACCTCAGCCTCCCAAGTAACTGGGACTACAAGGCATGCACTACCACACCCAGTTAAATCTCCACCCTCCTTAATGAGGAAAACCACCATACAGCATTTCTGGGTTGGAAGCCCCTTATAGATCCCTCCTTGTCCCTTCCCTTCTGCTTTTACCACTCACCACACAGCCTGCAAATAAAAAAGTTTCTCAATTACTTCAAATTTCTAATTGACCTCAAGTAGCCCAACCCTAATCTCACTTTACCCATCTCCTATTCGAAGATACTCATTCCTTATATTAAATACACAATCTCTCAAAGAGTAAATTATAAAGATATCATGTTTAAAAGTGATGGCAGAGTCAGAATCAAGAACCTTAATGGAAGGGTAAAATATGATAGAAAGTCATTAAATTACAGGGAAAACCTATAATTTTTCATTTTTTTATCTAAAGCAGAATTTCTCAAATAATTATAGTATTTTAAATAATGCTAATATATATCAGAATTTCAACGTTTAGGGATAGAAAACCCCACTACAGTGGCTTAAATGAATAAGAAATTTATTGTCTCAATATTTTTAAAATGTATTTTATTTTTCTTTCTTTTTAGAGACAAGGTCTCACTTTGTCACCCAGGCTGGAGTGCAATGGTGTGAGTATAGCTCACTGTAGCCTTAAACTCTTGGGCTCAAGTCATCTTCCCACCTTGGCCTCCCAAGGCACTGGGATTATAGATGCCACGTCACCACACTCGGCTATTGCCTCAGTTAACAAGAAGCCCTGCGGCAGTCAACCCAGGCAAGGCAAGACTTGTACAGGGGTGCAATGCTTCAACCATGACCCTGATTCCGCCTAACATTCTGCTCCAACCTTCTTGTAGCAGATGACTTCAGTGTCCCAGATCTGTAATTTCAGCCACAGTTGTAGTGGACAGTTTCATGTGAGCTCATGGCAGAATCTTGTTTCAAAAGTAAGCCATATGGCTTTTTACTTTCTGCCTCAGGGCCTTTCTTCAACCCTGAGAGGAACTTCTTAGTCTTCATGCATGCACCTGTGCACCAAGGTAAAGCCCCCAGGAGAAACTAACAATCTGAGAGATAGGAGCAAGTGGCCTGGCAATTCTAGAGGGAATGCTGTGTGTTTCTTGGGGGTCCTGGTAGAACCTAATCCCGTTAGTTACAGCATTGACCTCAATAAATGCACCCTAATATTGGCTGTTCCTTCTTTTCTGCCTCACTCTACTTGCTCACATTTGCTTCTGGGATTACTTCTCAAATAAACTACCTGAACTCGAAGTTCTTTTCTCAGGCTCTATTTCTGAGGCAACAGGAAATAAATTGCTACTGAAAGTGGCCCCAGAGAGCAGACTTTGAGGATTGGAATTCTTGAACTGTATCTTTCACAGGTGTATAGCCACAGGACCCAATGCTGGTGGTAAGTGAGGTAGAAATAAGCTGTAGCAGAGTGTGACATCCCAATTATGAAGAGTATCACCTGTTGTGTGTTGGAATAAAGACCAGGTGGATGGGAAAGCATTTGGTGATGCAGAAGCTCTACACTTGAATGGTGTGCGGCACTGGTAATAACAAGGATGTGGAGTTGGTTGGGTTTTGTTACCTGCCTTGGAAGCCTTAAAGAAAGATAATGACAGACTTGAGATGCCAATTACTAACTTAGAGCTTTCTGAGAAAGCCAGAGGCCTCCATGGCAGCACTTTAAGGGTTCATCTGCTGCAACTGGAGGGCTCACTAAGCTAAAATAAGGTTCAGGTTGTAATCGTATGAGGTCAGCATTGACAGGTCTCCATGCTAATGTCAGGGACCTGAGAGAGAAGTGGGAACTTGAGACCTTGGATGGGGATATTGGAGCACCTGAAAAACATGGGCCCCTCCCCACCAGATTCCCCTGAAGCCAAACGGCTCTGCCCCTTGCTAGAGGAAAGCAATTGCACCTTGCCTGGAAAGTATGCAAAGCCTCACCTGGGATGAATGCTTTGCAAAATTGTTTGTCCTCCTTCAGATGAGCTCCTGCCTCCCCTCACTGCTTCTGGACCGATAACTGGTCACACAGCCCCAGCAAAGAAATACAGTCTCAGCTGTGGAAGGAAACAGCTTGCTCATCAAGAGAACCACAAGACTACCTGGAGCCAGAGGAACATGTTTGAGAAGGGAACTTAAGATTGTTGGGGAGGGGCAGGGAAGAGAAAGAGAGGGCTCTGAATATAAAACTGGAAGGAAAGAGGGAGAGAAGTTATAGACACAGGAGCTTTCCTACTATGCCTCTTTTTTTTTTTTTTTTTTTTTTTTTTAGGCAGGAGCAATGCGTTTTTTTTAAATAATCTGGCACTATCACCCAGGCTGGAGTGCTGTGGTGTGATCTCAGCTCACTGCAGCTTCAACCTCCCTGGTCAACCATCCTCCCACCTCAGCCTCACAAGTAGCTGGGACTACAGGCATGCACCACCATGCCCAGCTAATTTTTAGATTTTTGTAGAAGTGGGGTTTTGCCAGGTTGCCCAGGCTGGTCTCCAACTCCTGAGCTCAAGCAATCCACCCACCTCAGCCTCCCAAAGTGCTGGATTACAGTTGTGAGCCACCATGCCTAGCCATGCCTCTGACCTTATACCTCTGAGTTGACTCCTTAAAGCTTAGAGATGATATGACCTGTAAGTAAATTGAAATGCCAAAACTGCCTTTCAGGGTAAGCTCTGTCCCTCTAACGAACCCTGACTAATACAGGTTTTGGTACCAGAATTGGTTCTAGAAGAGAATATTAAGGATGGAGTTCTTTCATTGGTTTTTGGAGTTTCTGGAGTTGACTGCTTAATACAATTAGACCCAAAAATGCTAAGGACTCTACTTCTAATAGCATAAACTGTTTAGAAAGTTATGCAAAATAAATGCATTCAACATTCCTGATTTACCACTTGTGAGAGGCAAGGAGTTTAGTGACCCTATACATAGTACTTTGACCATATGTGAAAACTCAAGGAACATAATGAAGGCGGTTGGTTGCTCCTAAGTTCAGTGGACAAAGTGACAAAAGAAAAGGATAAACTCAGGGATTCTGTCTCCTGACTTCAGAAGCAGATACGGAGCCTCAAATTTATTAAGATTGCCCTGAGTGAGAGTCTTATCTCCCATAGAGAAAAAGCTGAAATTGTGGGAAAACAGACACAAGCTCTTATGTGAGTGGCTGACCTGCAATGAAATATGCATGCACAGCCTCACCAGGTATCTACTGTTAAGGGCATGGGATAATGGTAGAAGGAACATAGAGATGGATCAGGATGAATTTGTTGATTTAGGTCCACTAAGCAGGGACTCTGCTTTTAATGTTGCAGCTTGAGGAGTTAAAAAAAAAGATTCTAATAGTTTATTTACTTGGTTAGCTAAAATATGGATTAAATATGGCCCAGTGTGAGTGAGCTGGAAATGCCTAATCTTCCTTGATTTAATATAGGGAAAGGTATTCAAAGGTTTAGGAAGATTGGAATGGCCTTTTGAAGTCACAACTACAATGCCAAGTAAGTGACATTGCAGGGCTGGGCTACAGTTCTCCAGAAGGCCATATATGCTCTGAATCAGCATCTAATATATGGTACTGTTTCTCCCATAACCAGGATTCATGGGTCCAGGAACCAAGGGGTAGAAATGGAAGTGGTACCCACCATCACCCCTAGTTACCCCCTAGCAAAATTTTTGCTTTCTGTTCCCACAACATTACATTCTGCTGGCCTAGAGATTTTCATTCCAGACAAAGGAACACTGCCACCAAGAGACACAATTCCATTAAACTGGAAGTTAAGATTGCCACCTGGACACTTTGGTCTCCTCCTATCTCTAAGTCAACAGGCAAATAAGGGAGTTTCAGTGTTGTCTGGGGTGACTGACCCAACTATGAAGATGAAATCAGTCTACTACTCCATAATGGAGGTAAGGAAAAGCATGCATGGAATACAGGAGATCCATTAGGGCATCTTTTAGTATTAACCATGCCCTGTGATTAAGGTCAATGGGAAACTACAACAGCCCAATCCAGGCAGGACTACAAATGGTCCAGACCCCTCAGGAATGAAGGTTTGGGTCACTCCACCAGGAGAAAAACCACAACCTGCTGAGGTGCTTGCTGAAGGCAAAGGGAACACAGAATGGGAAGTAGAAGGTAGTTATCAATACCAGGTATGACCATGTGACCAGCTACAGAAACAAGGACTGTAAATGTCATGAGTATTTCCTCCTCCTTTTGTTAAAAACATGTTTGTGCATGTATACCCTTGCACTAAGAAAATACCTTCATTTCATTTCCTTTTCCTTTATCATGTGACATAAATTTATTGACTTCATATCAGCATTTAAGTATTGTTAACTTTACATAATAGTATTTGGGTTGGGGATTGGTGTGCTTCTGGTTGTATGAAGGATAGTTGTATCTTGTTAGGCATAATTATGACCTTATTATTTTCTTTATTTGATGATTATGATCTCAGGAGATGTGTAGAGGTTCAAGTTGACAAGGGGTGGACTTGTAATGGTTAATACTGTCAACTTGATTGGATTGAAGGATGCAAAATATTGATCCTGGGTTTGTCTATGAGAGTTGCCAAAGGAGATTAGTATTTGAGTCAGTGGGCTGGGAAAGGCAGACCTACCCTTAATCTGGTGAGCACCATCTAATCAGCTGCCTGTGAATATAAAGCTGGCAGAAAAACTTGAAGAGGCAAGACTGGTCTACCCTCCCAGCCTACATCTTTCTCCTGTGCTAAATGCTTCCTGCCCTCAAACATTGGACTCCAAGTTCTTCAGTTTTGAGACTCAGACTGGCTCTCCTTGCTCCTCAAGCTTGCAGCCTATTGTGGGACCTTGTGATTCTCTAAGTTAATACTTAATAAACTTATATACATATATATATATATATATATATACACACACACATAAGTTACAGAACACACATGAGTTACAGAAGTTAGTGCCACTATCAATGTCTTGAGGCATTCCACTCTTGAAGGAGCAGAGATTTGCTCTTAGCAGAAATAAAACCTACTCTGTGTTTGACTTTGCTGCCTACTATCAAGGGCTTTTAGAACTCCTGATTTACCTTCACCCCATTGCCTTTGATGAAAGGACATATTTTCCAGCAAAGAATGTGTGTCAGTGGGAAGGGTATGTGACTATAGGATCCATGTGTCCTACTGTAAATCACTTCACCCAGAAGCAGCAGATCTGGTAGCATGTTGGAACGGCCTATTAAAAGATTCAGATAAGACATCAGTCCAGAGACAAAACTCTCTAGGTTAGGGAGCTTCCTTGGATGCACTGAACCAACCACTGATACATGGTGCTGCATCCAGCAATGCTAAAATACACAGGATGATGGTTAATACTGAGTGTCAACTTGACTGAATTGAAGGATGCAAAGTATCATTCCTGGGTGTGTCTGTGAGGGTTGTCCCAGAAGATTAATTTGAGTCAGTCGACTGGGAGAGGCAGACCTACCCTCAATCTGGGTGGGTACCATCTAATCAGCTGCCAGCATGACTAGGGTAAAAGCAGGCAGAGGAACATGGAAGGACTACACTGACTAAGGCCTCTGGCCTCCCTCTTTCTCCCATGCTGGATGCTTCCTACCCTCGAACCTCAGACACCAAGTTTTTCAGCTTTTGGACTCTTGGACTTACACCAGTTTTTTCCAGGGGCTCTTGAACCTTCACCACAGGCTGAAGGCTGCACTGTCAGCTTCCTTACTTTTGAGGTTTTGGGACTCAGACTGGCTTCCTTGCTCCTCAACTGGCAGATGACCTATTGTGGGACTTTACCTTGTGATCATGTAAGTCAATACTCCTTAATAAACTCATATATATATATATATGTTTATAAAATTTATATATTTATAAAATACATAATATATAAAGGGTGGTTTATTATAAAATTTACATATTTATAGAATAGATAAAAAGGAGAGTTTATTAATATCTCCTATTAGTTTTGTCCCTCTAGAGAAACCTGCCTAATTGACATGGGCTCGGGAATGAAGAGATGGAAATAAAATTGGCCCTTCTCACCATTGCTCCCAGTAATTTACTTAATGTTTGTGCTTCCCAGTCCTACAACTTAGGTTCTGCTGGACTAGAGGTCCCGGCTGCCAGTGGGGCTACCCTCCCACTGGGGAACATGGTAAGGATTCCAGTGACCCTAAAGCCACAACTACCACCTAATCACTTTGGGCTCTTCATGCATGAGGACCACAGCCAAATGAAGGAATCATCATGCTAGTGGGGGAAATCTTCCTTGATCATCAGGAGGAACTAGGGTTGCTGCTCCCTAATAGGGGCAGGAAGGAGCATGCCTGGAACTCGGAAAATTCACTGAGGTATCTCTTGGTGTTTCCATTCCTAATGATAATGGTGAACTGGAAATTGCAGCAATCATGGCCTCACAAGGGCATGGTAAGCAGAGAGTGAGATTTGCAGGGATAAGTGTCTCGATTACTGCATGACACAAGCAATCTAAAGCAGCAAAAGTGATGGCCAAGGGTAGGGGATAATCTAAAATGGATGAAGGAGCAAGATGATAGATATTAATTACAGCCTGAGGACCAGCTTACAGCTGTAAGTTATGTGGCTTGTTCTGCTAATTTTCTGATAGTGTTTTAATGAGATTGTGGCTGGCCATGATCTTGAAGACATGGTGGTAGAATGGGCTTAAAGTAGGGCTCAAGCAGATGTAAGAGGGGAATAAAACAGTCAGGATGTCTGAAATTCCTTTCAAGTAATGCCTTGAAGAACTGGCGATCCACAGAATGTACTTTGGAAAATGCTATTTTTTACTGGAATTTTAGATAATTTTATTTTATTAAAGGATATATCTTTAATGATTCAACTATCTATAGGCAGACACTTTTTATTGTCAGAATTTTAAAAAATAGAAGAAAAAGGAGAGAGCAAGGAGAAATTTTGAAAATAGCAAAAATTCTCTGCCAAAATTATTGTCCCACTGTGAGCACTCAGTAAACTTGAATAACTGCATCAGTATATCTAGAAGTCACATTGCTGGGGAAACATTAGTGTCCACATTTTGAAAACAAACTCTCTCTGGATTAGTAGAAAATTATCATTTAGAACCTAGCATTTTCTTAGAAAATGTTTAGTCATTACCATTTTCTTAGAAAATGTTTAGGTATTACTATATAGTAGTGGGACTACTTAGCTGAAAAGCTACCTTACTCCAGTGAATTCTAACAGTTGAAGAGATCACCATGATTAAAGGGACTGCAAGGATGTCTGTCTTTCACCTAAGGTTTCTATGTCTCAGAATAATTTAGCTTTAGCTTGTAATCACAAGCTTGCTTGATAAAAGTAGATTGAAAAGATATGTGCATTTGTTAAAGTACAGAGCCAAAGACTTCTGAAAATGGGGGGAAATAAAAAGTACAGTGCAGTCCCTCTTTCTCTCTCAACTTTAAAAAACTCCACAGCAACAATATATGTATGACTGTCACTAGTCTTCATATTTCTCTGACTCAGAGCTTAGTGGTTTTAGTAATTGTGAGTTGCTTTCAGAACATTACTTCTTCATTTGGCTTTTCTGGCATCAAACTGCATGACATGTATCCATAAATATATTAATCTATCTGTGTCATTTTTCAGTTTTGCCTTCTTCCTAGATATTAACTCCCTATTTTTTTCCTTCTCCTTGCTCATAATAAATTCCAGAGCAGTGCAATATATTACATCTTCCACACAACTTAGAATTCACCATTTCACATATGTCATTTGAAGATAATCAGGATCTTTCACTACCAAATGACTAAACGGTGTATCTTGAAACAAGCAAATGATAGATTTCTTCTCAAGATGCAAAGAGAAAAGTGTTGAAAACACAACATTTAAACAGTGCCTGAAAAGTAACAGTAATTAAATGTCCATGTACAGGTAATAGTTGGCTCATCCCACCTAATTTGCTCTGAAGTCAGTAGTATTCTTAAAACTACTATTTTGTTGGTCCATTACTTGGTCCAGTTTTATTTTACCAGCCAATAGTAATAATGATGGTGATGATAGCAGCTAGAGTTTACTGAGTATTTACCATGTGTCAGGCATGGAACCAAGTACTTTACACATCTATCTGCAATCAGCCACTTCTCTCCATCCCTACACCTCAGTCCAAGCCACCGCTGTCTATAGCTCGGACTACTAGAGTAACTTCCTGCTGTTTGTTTGTTTTATGGTTTTTGTGGGTTTTTTTGACATAGGGTCTCACGCCGTTGCCCAGGCTGAACTGCAGTGGTTCAGTCACAGCTTTCTGTAGCCTTGACCTCCCCAGGCTCAGGTAATCCTCCCACCTTAGCCTTCTGAGAAGCTGGGATTACAGGTGCAAGCCAACACACCCGGCTAATTTTTGTACTGTTTTTAGAAATAGGGTCTCACCAGGTTGCCCAGGCTGATCTCAAACTCCTGGGCTCAAGCAATCCACCCACCTCGGCCTTCCAAAGTGCTGGGATTACAGGCATGAGCCACCTCACACCTGGCCTTCATTCTTCACTCTTTACAATTCATGCCCACACAACAGCTGCAATGATCTTTTATAAAGTATTTTAGAGCACATCCCTCTCCTGCTTAAAATGCTTTTAAAGGCCTCTCACTATACTTAAAACCCGTTCCAAACCTACTTACCAAGACTTTCAAAGCCATACCTGCCTACCCGCACTGGCATTCCTCAGACACATGAAATTCATCCCCACCCCAGCTGTGGCACTAACTACCTCCTCTGCCCTGATCTTCAGATCCAAAATGTTACCACAAAGGAGCACTCCATCATGACCAAGTCTAACCTAGTCCCCAGCCACTTTCTATGGCATCGTGTCTAATTGAATGTTCTATGTACCACTCATCAGCATCTGATGCTATATTCTATTTTTCTATTTGCTCGTTGTCTGATTCCTTCCCCTAGAATATTTGTTCTGTGAGAATAGAGACCCGTCTGTCCTATTCACCACTAGCCCAGTACCTAGTGTATGATAGTCCTTTCATAAATATGTGCTGAGTGAATAAATGAATGTCTGAACAACATTCTAAGCTAAGAACATTATACCAAGAGATGAGGAACATTATATTTAGATACAAAGAAAACAAGCCTTAGAAAGGCTAAGGCAAGCTGTGAAAGTACAAAGCTTCCATGTGTAAAAGCGGGATTTTACATTCTACTTTTGGATGGGCAAATTGATAGTAGGGCATAGGTGGGGCAGGACAGGTAAGCAAGCCATTGATCTTTATTGTAAATGGAGAAAAATTTGACTTATACCCTCTAGAGTCGTCTCTGGCAAAGACAACATCATCAGGCACAGAAATGGCACTGATGCCTAAAGGGAAAGGAAATATCCCCACAGTGGGGCATCCTCAATGCTTTTTACCTGGTGACAGTGTCAAAGGGTCTCTCATCCTAAGAAAGGCTGACTCGTATTGAGGAAGGCTCTGGAGCAATGATCCTTATTCTCTGAGGAATCAGAGACAACCTTGAGAATCTGAGTAAAATTAAGCACTCTTTCTTCAGGCGAGTGGGAAAAAGGACATTTTTTTTTTAATTATTATTTTTTTGAGGTGGAGTCTTACTCTGTCACCCAAGCTGAAGTGCAATGGCATGATGCAACCTCTGCCTCCTGGATTCAAGCAATTCTCCTGCCTCAGCCTCCCAAGTAGCTGGAACTACAGGTGCATGCCACCATGCCCAGATAATTTTTTTTTGTATTTTTTGTAGAGATGGAGTTTCACTGTGTTAGCCAGGATGTTCTCGAGCTCCTGACCTCGTGATCCACCCAACTCAGCCTCCCAAAGTGCTGAGCTTACAGGTGTAAGCCACCATACCCAGCCAAAAAGACATTTTATATACAGTTTCAGAAGATCTCAAATCCAAAATGTAGTTCTGATATAGAAAGTTTTCTTTTGTTTCTCTGCAACATTAGAAGGTGATTTTTGGCCCACTCTTCCAGGCAGAACAAGCAGACGCCCCCTGCTCCCTGAAGGGGATTGAGCAATGATAATATCCTGAAGGCTGAGCCTGGCCTAACCTTAAAGATAAGGAAGCCAGCTATTTATGTCTCCTAACTTGGACTCAGGTTTAAAGGATCATCCAGGTCCTAACTGATGAATTCTTCATTCTTTCATTCAACAAATATTTGCGAGCATCTACCATGTGATGGGCGCTGTACTGGGTTCAGAGGCTATGAGAGAGCAAGGTGTGGGCCCTGCTTTCAAGGAACTCGCATACCCATAGGGAAGGCAGATACACAAACAAGCAATTTCACTCTAGAGCCCCATGGAACTACCTGCTACTCTCACTGCAGGAGCCAGTAAGTGAGTGGCATTTAATTAGCAGTAGAGTAAGAGAAATCCAAATCATTAGCCTTTGTCTGACCAAAGAGTTTTAGGTAAGGTCCATAAAACACATTTTCAAATATACTTTTTAGGTTTTGTTATATGACATGTCTGACTTAGTCTGATTATACAGACCATCTGGAACCTGCACTGCCATTGGACTCAGAGGCTGACTTCTGAAGAAGGGGGAATCAGGCTTGATGAAACTGCCTGGAAGATTTTGATCTTATCTATTTTTGAGTTGCAGAAGTTACATTTTACTAAAAACTGAGAGGCACCTGGGACTTTGGGAGAGGAGAATCTTTTTTTAGCTAAGAGCACTCTTATTCCAATGTTTATGGTATATATATGCTTAAAGAGCTTATACTGTTCAGCCACATTCCTACTGTTTAGCCTCCATAAATTAGGAAAGGGTAGCACAAACTAAAGAATAAAATGTTGTGAAGATACTTAGGAGAGGCTCCTAAACCAAGGTTTGAGAAACCAGAGAAACCCACTTGAAGGATAAACAGGAGTCAGCCAGATATTTAGCAGAAAGTGGTAGTGATACAGGTTGTATCCAGGCAGAGAAGAGCTTGTACAAAGGCACAGAACCAAGAAAATATTCCAGATTCTGCAGTCCACCTCTGCATTGGTGCCATAGTCTTTCATCTGGGCAATAACATTGGTTGAGCTTCTGAATTTCCAAATAGCTCATCTAGTACCCAGTAGATACATGTTCTGTTTTACCTTCATCTGCAACATAAACAAATGCTGTAAAATCTCATTAGAGTATAACCTCAAATTGTCTTCTTATTTTAAGACTAAAGTTGAGAAATAAAATTTTCTCATGCTAAATGATTTTTAAAAGCACTCTGAGGAAGGCTGAGCTTCCTTGGCTGTCTGATAGGTTATGGATTCAGAGTGTTTATGTTCAGGTACTTAATGCTTACTCATTAAGAGCTTAGCAGCATTCTTCCACTGACATCAGCCCAACTACTATTTTAAACACTGCTCTGGTAGAGTTTGTAGCAAATTCAAATTGCTGTACTTTCCAGCCAGTTCTAGCTCTTAAGTAATCCAACAGCAAGCTGTGAGGAAGCCACTTATTCTCTGCCTGTAACAGTAGTTGCTATGATTGGCTAAGCACATTTCTTATGCCAGAAATTACATTACATACTTACCTCATTTAATCCTTACAATAAATCTGTGCCATGGGAATCATTTTGCCTGTGGTGCAGATGAGGAAACAGAAGCTCAAAGGTATCAAGTAACTTACTCAAGGTCACACAGCTGGACAGAGGCAGAATCTGATATCTGTTCTCTTAATTACTGTTCTATGAGATGTCTAGTAATGTGTTCTGGTTACATGTTTACATTGACTCTCACGGATCACCAAAATAAAAAAGTTTCTGAACATTATTACTACATGTTCCCTTTACTGGAATAACTTAAATAAGAAAAGATATCTCACTTATATACACATTTAAAAATTCAAACTCATAGAACCTGAGTAGAATGGTGTTTACCTGAACCAGGGATTTGGTGGGGGGATGAGTTGTGAGATGTTGGTAAAAAGACACAAAATTTCAACTAGACAAGAAAAAATTCAAGAAATCTATTGTATAACATGGTGACTATAGTTAATAATAATACACTGCATCCTTGAAAATCACTGAGAGTAGATGTTAATTGTTCTCATCACAAAAAATGTTAATTAGCTCAATTTAGGCATTCTATAATGTGTATATATTTCAAACCATCATGCTATACAACATAAATATATATAATTTTATTTGTCCATTTAAAAAATAAGAAATTTGAAAATATATATATATAGAAATGGAAAGCATTTTGAAGGCAAAAAGAACACTGCAAGTTCAAAATTAAATTGTGGGACTAGATTACAGTGGTCCTTGTCATTGACTGTGTATTTCAATAAGTCCATGGGTGAAAATAACTCTTATTCCTTTTAGAAATTAAGACCATGTTACAAACAAAGGCTCATTCATTAAAACTGCTGGCATCCAGGTTCAAAAGAGAAACTTAGGCCTTTGTAACTTAGGAACAGACAATACAGAAGAAGTGCTGGTCTTCCACTCCTCTGGATGAACCTTCTTTTCCACCCTAATTTCCCCACATCTGTGCTATCTCCTGTCCACTTTCCATTGTTCTGGTCCTCAGCAACTTTTATGCTGTCTGGGGGCCTTTGGCTGAGGTGCTCTGTCATCTCATTCACAGATGAGATCCTCTAGAAGGATCTGTTTGCCTTCCAGATCCTTTCTACCCTAGAGGACCCACCTTGAAAATTACCTCTCAGTCAAATGCTCCTTATGGCTTCAACTTGTGATTATTGTTCCCTCCTCTGGCTTCCTAAAATACTAATTATTTGTGACAGTGGTTTAGATCTTACTGTATTGTGTGTAAGTCATGTCTCATCTTCCACGGCTCTGTAAGGGCCTTGAAGGCAGAATCCAGGTACTTACTCCTTTGCATCCACAGCTCTGTTACTTGACACAGGACTGGTCACATAATTTCTCAGTAAGTACTCCTTGCTTTAAATTGAACATTTATTTGCCTTGACACCTTCCTTGGATCATAATAAGCTCTTTAAGGCCAGGAATGGGTCTCCTTTATGTTTACTAATGCCTTACACTGGAGAAATTCCATGGGTGTCCAGCAAAAATTAGCTTACAAGTTTACAGTGGGGTTTCAACCTAGCTTCCTTTTTTTTTTTTTCTTTTTTTTCTTTTTTGACAGAGTCTTGCTCTATTGCCAGGCTGGAGTGCAATGGTGTGATCTTGGCTCACTGCAACCTCCACCTCCCAGGTTCAAGCGATTCTCCTGCCTGAAACTCCTGAGTAGCTGGGACTACATGTGTGCACCCCCAAACCCAGCTAATTTTTGTATTTTCAGTTGAGCAGGGGGTGGGGGAGGGGTGGGTTCACCATGTTGACCAGGATGGTCTGGATCTCTTGACCTCATGATCCGCCAGCCTTGGCCTCCCAAAGTGCTGGGATTACAGGCGTGAGCCACTGTGCCCAGCCTCAACCTAGCTTCTTTGTTTTTTATAAGATAGGCTTTTTATTTATTTGTTTGTTTGTTTATTTTATTGCACTTTAGGTTCTGGGGTACATGTGCAGAACATGCAGGATTATTGCATAGGTACCTACATGACAATGTGGTTTGCTGCCTCCATCCCCCCATCACCTATATCTGGGATTTCTCCCCATGTTAGCCCTCCCCAACCTCCCTAATTCCCACTGTCCCTCCCCTATTCCCCCCAACAGATCCCAGTGTGTGATGCTCCCCTCCCTGTGTCCATGTGTTCTCATTGTTCAACACCTGACTATGAGTGAGAACATGAAGTGTTTGATTTTCTGTTCTTGTGTCAGTTTGCTGAGAATGATGGTTTCCAGATTCATCCATGTCCCCGCAAAGGACATGGACTCATCGTTTTTTATGGCTGCATAGTATTCCATGGTGTATATGTGCCACATTTTCCTTGTCCAGTCTAACATCGATGGGCATTTGGGTTGGTTCCAGGTCTTTGCTATTGTAATCAGTGCTGCAGTGAACATATATGTGTATGTGTCTTTATAATCAAATGATTTATAATCCTTTGGATATATACCCAGTAATGGGATTGCTGGATCAAATGGGATTTCTGTTTCTAGATCCTTGAGGAATCACCACATTGTCTTCCACAGTGGTTGAACTAATTTACACTCCCACCAAAAGCGAAGTGTTCCTATTTCTCCACATCCTCTCCAGCATCTGTTGTCTCCAAATGTTTCGATGATTGTCATTCTAACTGGTGTGAGATCGTATTGCAATGTGGTTTTGATTTGCATTTCTCTAATGACCAGTGATGATGAGCATTTTTTCCTGTTTGTTGGCCTTATAAATATCTTTTTTTGAAAAGTATCTTTTCATATCCTTCGCCCACTTTTGAATGGGTTTGTTTGTTTGTTCCTTGTAAATCTGTTTTAGTTCTTTGTAGATTCTGGATATAAGTCCTTTGTTAGATGGGTAGATGGCAAATATTTTTTTCCATTCTGTTGGTTGCTGGATCACTCTAATGATGGTTTCTTTCGCTGTACAAAAGCTCTGGAGTTTAATTAGACCCCATTTGTCTACTTTAGTTTTGTTGCCAATGCTTTTGGTGTTTTAGTCACATATGTAGTCCTTGCCTATACTTACGTCCTGAATGGTTTTGCCTAGGTTTTCTTCTAGGGTTCTTATGGTGTTAGGTCTTATGTTTAAGTCTTCAATCCATCTGGAGTTAATTTTCATGTAAGGTGTCAGGAAGGGGTCCAGATTCTGCTTTCTGCACAGATTACCATGCTATTTTGATTACTGTAGCCTTGTAGTATAGTTTGAAGTCAGGTAGCGTGATGCCTCCAGCTTTGTTCTTTTTGCTTAGAATTGTCTTGGCTATGTGGGCTCTCTTTTGATTCCATATGAAGTTTAAGGTGGTTTTTTCCAGTTCTGTGAAGAGGGTCATAGGTAGCTTGATGGGGATAGCGTTGAATCTATAAATTACTTTGGGCAGTATGGCCATTTCATGATATTGATTCTTCCTAACCATTAGCATGGAATGTTTCTCCATCTGTTTGTGTCCTCTCTTATTTCCTTGAGCAGTGGTTTGTAGTTCTCCTTGAAGAGGTCTTTTACATCCTTCGTTAGTTGTATTCCTAGGTATTTTATTCTCTTTGTAGCAATTGTGAATGTCAGTTCATTCTTGATTTGGCTCTAAGTCTGTTATTGGTGTATAGGAATACTTGTGATTTCTGCACATTGATTTTGTATCCTGAGACTTTGCTGAAGTTGCTTATCAGTTTCAGGAGATTTGGGGCTGAGATGATGGGGTCTTCTAAATATACAGTCATGTTGTCTGCAAATAGAGACAATTTGACTTCCTCCTTTCCTAACTGAATACACTTTATTTCTTTTTCTTGCCTGATTGCTCTAGCTAGAACTTCCAACACTATTTTGAATAGGAGTGGTGAGAGAGGGCATCTTTGTCTAGTGCCAGATTTCAAAGGGAATGCTTCCAGTTTTTGCCCATTCAGTATGATACTGGTTGTAGGTTTGTCGTAAATAGCTTTTATTATTTTGAGATACATTCCATCAACACCTAGTTTACTGAGAGTTTTTAACATAAAGAGCTGTTGAATTTTGTCAAAGGCATTCTCTGCATCTATTGAGATGATCATGTGGTTTTTGTCTTTTGTTCTGTTTATGTGATGGATTACATTTATAGACTTGTGTATGTTGAATCAGCCGTGCATCCCCAGGATGAAGCCTAGTTGATCATGTTGGATAAGCTTTTTGATGTGCTGTTGCAATCAGTTTGCCAGCATTTTATTGACGATTTTTTTTTTTCTATGTTCATCATGGATATTGGTCTGAAGTTTTCTTTTTTATTGAGTCTCTGCTGGGTTTTGGTATGAGGATGATGTTGGTCTCATAAAATGAATTGGGAAGGATACCCTCTATTTGGGTTGTTTGGAATAGTTTCAGAAGAAGTGGTGCGAGCTCCTCTTTGTATGTCCGGTAGAATTTGGCTGGGAACCTATCTGGACCTGGGCTTTTTTTGATTGTAGGCTATTAATTGCTGCCTCAACTTCAGCCCTCATTATTGGTCTATTCAGAGTTTTTACTTCTTCCTGGTTTAGGCTTGGGAGGGTGCAAGTGTCTGGGAATTCTTCTATTTCTTCCAGGTTTACTGGTTTATATGCATAGAGTTGTTTGTAGTAATCTCTGATGGGAGTTTGTATTTCTGTGGAATTGGTGGTGATATCCCCTTTATTGTTTTTTATTGCATCATTTGATTATTCTCTCTTTTCTTTTTTATTAATCTGGCTAGCAGTCTGTGTATTTTGTTGATCTTTTCAAAAAACCACCTCCTGGATTTGTTGATTTTTTTGAAGGGTTTTTTGTGTCTCTAATCCACAGAAAAATGTATATTCTGTGGATTTGGGGTGGAGAGTTCTGTAGATGTCTGTTAGCTTTGCTTGGTCCAGATCTGAGTTCAAGTCTTGGATATCCTTGTTAATTTTCTGTCTCATTGATCTGTCTAATACTGACAATAGAGTGTTAAAGTTTCCCACTATTATTGTGTGGGAGTCTAAGTGTCTTCGTAAGTCATTAAGAACTTGCTTTATGTATCTGGGTGCTCCTGTATTGGGTGCATATATATTTAGGATCATTAGCTCTTCTTGTTGCATTGATCCTTTTACCATTATGTAATGCCCTTCTTTGTCTCTTTTGATCTCTGTTGGTTTAAAGTCTATTTTATCAGAGACTAGGATTGCAACTCCTGCTTTTTTTTTTTTTCTCTCCATTTGCTTGGTAAATCTTCCTCCATCACTTCATTTTGATCCTATGTGTATCCTTGCACATGAGATGAGTTTCCTGGATACAGCACACCAATGGATTTTGACTTTTTATCCAATTTGCCAGTCTGTGTCTTTTGATTGGGCATTTAGCCCATTTACATTTAAGGTTAATATTGTTATGTATGAATTTGATCCTGCTATTTTGATGCTAGCTGGTTGTTTTGCCCATTAGTTGACACAGTTTCTTCATTGTGTCATTGCTCTTTACCATTTGGTATGTTTTTGGAGTGGCTGGTACTGGTTGTTCCTTTCTATGTTTAGTGCTTCTTTCAGGAACTCTCGTAAGGCAGGCCTGGTGGTGATGAAATCTCTGAGCAATTGCTTGTTTGTAAAGGATTTTATTTCTCCTTCACTTATGAAGCTTAGTTTGGCTGGATATGAAATTCTAGGTTGAAAGTTCTTTGCTTTAAGGATGTTGAATATTGATCCCCATTCTCTTCTCGCTTGTAGGGTTTCTGCTGAGAGATCCACTGTGAGTCTGATGGGCTCCCCTTTGTGGGTAACCCGACCTTTCTCTCTGGTTGCCCTTAGCATTTTTTCTTTCATTTCAACCCCAGTGACTCTGATGATTGTGTGCCTTGGGTTTGCTTTTCTTGAGGAACATCTTTGTGGTGTTCTCTGTATTTCTTGGACTTGAATATTGGCCTGCCTTGCTAGGTTAGGGAAGTTCTCTTGGATAATATCCTGAAGAGTGTTTTCCAGCTTGGATTCATTCTCTCCGTCACATTCAGGTATACCTATCAAACGTAGATTAGGTCTTTTCACATAATCCCATATTTCTTGGAGGCTTTGTTCATTTCTTTTTACTCTTATTTCTCTAATCTTGCCTTCTCATTTTATTTCATTGAGTTGATCTTAAATCTCTGATATCCTTTCTTCTGCTTGGTCAATTCAGCTATTGAAACTTGTGTATGCTTTGTGAAGTTCTCATGTTGTTTTTTGCTGCTCCATTAAGTCATTTATATTCTTCTTTAAGCGTTTATTCTCATTAGCATTTTGTCAAACCTTTTTTCAATATTCTTAGTTTCTTTGCATTGGGTTAGAACACGTTCTTTTAGCTCAGAGAAGTTTGTTATTACCCACCTTCTGAAGCCTGTTTCTGTCAGTTCATCAGACTCATTCTCCATCCAGCTTTGTTCCCTTGCTAGTGAGGAGTTGTGATCTCTTGGAGGAGGAGAGGTGTTCTGGTTTTGGGTGTTTTCATCTTTTTTGTGCAGGTTTCTTCCCATCTTCGTGGATTTATCTACCTGTGGTCTTTGTAGTTGGTGACTTTTGGATGAGTTCTCTGAGTGGACATCCTTTTTGTTGACAAGGAAGTTATTTTTTTCTGTTTTTTAGTTTTCCTTCTAACAGTCAGGCCCCTCTGCTGTAGGACTGCTCAAGGTCCACTCCATACCCTGCTTGCCTGGGGACCACCTCTGGTGGCTGCAGAACAGTAAGGGTTTCTTCTTCTATTATCTTCTTCCCAGAAGGATACCCGCCAGATGTCAGCCTGAGCGCTCCTTTATGAGGTGTCTCTTTGGATATACAGGGTTTAGAGAGCTGCTTGAGGAGACAGTGTGACCCTTATAGTAGCTCAAGTGCTGAGTGTGAGCTCCGTTATTTTGTTCAGAGCTGCTGGGCAGGTATGTTTAAGTCTGCTGCAGCGGAACTCATAACTGCCTTTTATCCCAAGGTGCTCTGTGCTCAGAAGGTGGAGCTTTATTTTTAAGTTCCTGACATGCCACTGACTTTTTTCAGAGATGCCCTGCTCAGCTAGGAGGTAGCCTAGTCACAGTCTGTCAGCAGAGGCATTGCTGAGCTATCGTGGGCTCTGTGTGAATTTCCTTGTGGTTTTGTTTATAGAGGTATATATAGTTAGAACTGCCTCAGTAATGGCAGTCTGCCTCTGTAATGGCAGACTACCTCTGTAATGGTGGACAGTTTCTGTAATGGCAGACTGCCTTGGGAATGGTGGACTGCCTCAATAATGGCTGACTGCCTCGGTAGTAGTGGACTGCCTTGGTAATGGTGGATGCCCATCCCCCTACAGAGCTGGACTGTCCTGGGTCCAGCTGTGCTTGCTGTGAAACTCTCAATCCAGAAATCTGAAATCCAGAGTGTTTCAGATTGCTGGTCTTTGGGGAGGTGGGACCCGCTGAGCCAGATCACCTGGCTCCCTGTTTCAGCACCCTTTTTTTCTGTTGAATGGGCGGCTCTGTCTCCCAGGCATTCCAGGCACCAGTTGAAACAGCCACCCAGATTTGTGTGAGTTTTTATACAAGTTTTTGTGTGGAGACCCACTGCGCTGGCTGAAACAGCCCTGCTGGAAACTCATGGCACTTTTCAGCCCGGGAATCTCCTGGTCTGTGGGCAGTAATAACTCATTTGGAAATACGATGATCACCTACCCTCTGCATTGTTCTCACTGGGAACTGCACACCAAAGCTGTTCCTATTTGGCCATCTTGGATCCGCACCCCTCAACCTAGCTTCTTAACATACGGATTTACATTTTATATTCAAATTGATTCGTTTTTATTAAAATAACCAAAATGATAATTTGCATATACTACAAAATGAATGGAAGAAATTGCACCAAAATATGAATAATCATTCTCTCTGGTGGCAGAATTGTAGGTAATTTGTTTACTTTTTTGTTTTTCTATGTTTTTATAAAGCTACACTTCAAATTTTTCTACAATAACTAGGCACTACTTATAATCAGAGTCAATTACATTAAAAGATTTAAAAATCTAAGTCAACTAAAAAGATCTCAAAAACTTAAAAAGATTCTGTTGCCCTCCAGATGTCATTGCCTTTTGTTTGAGGAAGTTCAACTTCACAGGGCTCTTCATTCAGTTCAACTACTAATGATACACAGCCATTTTCTCTTGAGTACTTTACACATCCCTTTATTGTCCTTTCTCCTTGGTGACTGGTGCCCAGTACCTCTTGAATTCCTTCAAATTTTACTGTGCTAGCAAAAGGAAAGTCAACTGAATCAAATGTGTCACTTTCAAATTGGACAATTTTGCAAATAGATTACTGATGCAGAGCTGAATATATCAAACATATCGAATGACACTTTTGTCCAAGGCAACGGGCTTTCCAAGTTGATGAATGCAGCAACTAAAGTTGACACTAAAATGGGTTGGATAATTTTAAAAGCAAAACAAAGATTAAAATAAGAGATGTGAGTGTCCACAAAATATCAAGAACAAATAAGTTTGCAGTGTTTGTTATTGTCAGGGTAAGCTTGCTGTTGTTGTTATTGTTGTGGTTACTGTTTATCATTAACAATGATGAATAACATTATTTAACTTTTCTTGCAAAGTGCTTTTCTATCTCTTTTAGTAAGTGTAATTTCTGTTATCAGAGGAAAAAAGTCAGGGCTAATGTACGTCACCATAGGCTGTGAAGTACTCTTCTAACATTCATTATATTTGTAACTTTAATGTCCTGCTTCACCAACTAAGTTGCAAAATAAGGTCATATTTCTTTTCATATCCTAACCATAGCACCTTTAGGCTCCCAAATCCCTAAAGGAAAGGAAGTCAAAACTTTCTGTGGGTTTTCTCCAACCCAACTAGTTTCTGGGACTCTGGACCAGTCTACTACATGCTCTGCAAATCAATCCAGGTACTTACGTGGCCCTTTTACCCACTCTGGCTTCCTAATCCTGGCATACCAGACATCCATGCCTTGTGGTCCCCTCTTGGAACTTACTCCTGAGGGCTACTTACTCCTGAGGGCTGCTTACTCTGTGCAGATTTGATCCAAGCATGGACTCTGATTGCTCCCTGATTTTCTTAAAAGCACAGTTAAGATAAGTAAGTGGTGTTGGCCAAAGATAAAGTGAAAGTTTGGCATTTAGAGAACTCTGTGCTAAAAATAAGTCACTCTTTCTCTGCTGTTGGCCCTCTTAGAGTTCACAAACCCTAGAGCCAACTTTAGAGTTCCTACCTTGCTCTCAAATAACTCCATGTAACAACATGATCAATTCATCTTGTACTTTTCTTTCAACTACCATTGATCAGACTCACTAGGCCACTTTATCCCATAGTAATGATTTCCTAAATCCTCTGGTCCAGATAGTGAAAATGACAGTTTCTTTCTCCAAATTCAAAACTCAACTTTTTCCCCAAGCATGTCTGAGAGCAGAAACAGCCAGGACCTTCAAAGGAATCATTCACATCACTCACAGGTTGAAATTCAACTTTCATGGCATAAACAGGGCTATTAGAATACAAACAGCACATTTCCCAAAGTCTAAGTTGTTCATTCTTAATTAACTCTTATGGCAGACAAAATGCTATAATTGATAGTCCCCAAGTTCCATTTCCTATTTCTGGGCACGCAAGTATTTCCCAGACTCCCTTGTAGTCAAGTCAGCACTATTTGTTCAGTCTATTCAATGGCTTAAAAGTGTGGTCTTGTGCTCATCTCAGCAGCACATATACTAAAATCGGAACGATACAGAGAAGATTAGCATGGCCCTTGCACAAGGATCACACACAAATTCATGAAGCAGTCCATATTTTTCAGACACTTTTCAAAAGAAGATATGTATGAGGCCAACAAACATATGAAAACATGCTCATTGTCACTGGTCGTTAGAGAAATGCAAATCAAAACCACATTGAGAAACCATCTCACGCCAGTTAGAATGGTGATCATTGAAAAATCTGGAGACAACAGATGCTGGAGAGGATGTAGAGAAATAGAAACACTTTTACACTGTTGGTGGGAGTGTAAATTAGGTCAACCATTGTGGAAGACAATGTAGCAATTCCTCAAGGATCTAGAAATAGACATTCCATTTGATCCAGCAATCCCATTACCTTGTATATATCCAAAGGATTATAAATTGTTCTACTATAAAGACACATGCACACGTATGTTCACTGCAGCTCTGTTTACAATAGCAAAGACCTGGAACCAACCCAAATGCCAATCAATGATAGACTGGACAAGGAAAATGTGGCACATATACACCATGGAATACTATGCAGCCATAAAAAATGATGAGTTTGTGTCCTTTTTAGGGACATGGATGAATCTGGAAACCATCATTCTCAGCAAACTGACACAAGAACAGAAAATCAGACACTGCATGTTCTCACTCGTAGTCGGGTGTTGAACAATGAGAACACATGGACACAGAGAGGGGAGCATCACACACTGGGGTCTGTTGCGGGGAGCTAGGGGAGGGACAGTGGAGGGTGAGGAGATTGGGGAGAGATAATATGGGGAGAAATGCCAGATATAGGTGATGGGGGATGGAGGCAGCAAACCACTTTGCCATGTACGTACCTATGCAACAATCCTGCATGATCTGCACATGTACCCCAGAACCTAAAGTACAATAAAAAAAAAAAGTGTGGTCTTCCTGGCTGAAATAGTAAACCAAACCAATCTTGTGCAACCCTTCAGCTCTTTTCCTCTGCCACAGTGATCATAGAAATTACATTTTCCAAATGTAAATGGTCTGGATGCTGAAGTCACTTTCTGTGAGGGAGCCACCCTAGAGAACTGAAGTCACCTCGGAGATGTGACAGGGGCTAAAAATGAAAATTCACTGACTCTTACTATTTAATAGTGGTCAGTGTGCTGGGTTTGAAGACATGGGTTGCAAAGACAGACATGTATTCTGCCCTCATGATCTTAAGAATGTTTTTGGATCCAAGGAGTTGCAGTTCATCTTAAGAACAACTATGAGAGCTTGAAGGACTTTAAGCAAGGATGTTTTATTAGTTGGGGTTCTCCAGAGAGAGCCTATGGCGTAGTTCAAAGGTCTGAGAACCTGAAAGCCAGTGGCATAGATTTCAGCCTGAGTCTATAGGCCTGAGAAGCAGGAGGGCCAAGTGTGGGAGATCAGGATTCTACTCAGTCAAGCAGAGAGAGAGAGGGAGAGAAAGTGAATTCTCCTTCTTCCATCCTTTCATTCTCTTCAGGCCCTCAAGGGATTGGATGATGCCCACCCACTTTGGGAGGGAAATCAGCTTTACTGAATCTACTGATTCAAATGCTAATCTCTTCCAGAAACACCTTCACACACACGCACACACACCCCAAAATGAAGTTTAACTAGATATGCGGACATCTTATGATCCAGTTAAGTTGACAAATAATACTAGCTCTCACAAATATACCATGATGCAATATTCTTCTCAGAAAGATCTCTGTAAAAGACATATGAGAAATTCATGCAGGAGAGAAAGACTAGAGGTAATCACCAAGGCCAGACCTGGTGATGGTCTGTACTGTGGTGGCCGTGAAATGGATGGAGATCAGTGTCACAGTGGGAGTGAACAGAAACGGATGGGTGCGAGGAGTACTATCCCCAGGCACAGGAACATTTAAATTTCTGTTAAATATTTTTAGAAGACTGCTTTATAGAAATTTGTACCCATTTTTACAATTTACAAAAAAGTTTCAAAATCATCAAAAAAGAAACAGCCTTTATTCTGAACCGGTATCAAGCACTCTGGCAGCATGTGGCCCCAGCAAGGATGGCATTGAGTGTGCAGTGTCACCTGCCACACACTTCCTTCTTCACAGTGACATGGAAAAACATAAAAACTCAAAACAGTGTGAAGATGTGAAGAATGGCATGCCATGCTATCAAGGATTGTGATGATCTTAAAAAAAAAAAAAAAAAAAACAAAAAAAAACACTGTCTTCAGTCCTCTTCCTTTCCCTACTTCTGTTGTCTCAAACCCAAAGTCCTTTATCTCTTCTAGAGCTGTGGTGACAGCTCTCCACTTTAACCCCTTATCCTTCTCCGAAACATCCATATAATAAGTTTCCTTTGGCCTCATGGGAGGAGTCAGACTCAGACCTCAAAGCCTGGGATTCAGAGGAGGTTCAGGATCCACTTCTCACCTGAGTTCCCCTGCCTTGTCCTCACCGTCTCAGGATAGCTGAGTCTCCCCATTTCCCACCTCTTACCACACCCGCACAACTCCTTTTTCTCTTTACACAGTAACTGTATTTAAGTATGTTTTTGAATTAAACTTGTTTTTGAAATGTTACTTTGTTTTATTTCTCTTTTCTAAGTAGTATATAAAGTAGGATCATAGAAAGTAAAATGTACAGTTACCTTTCAAGTTTACTTTGCGATATTTTATTCCTTAATTATTATTCCTTTTTAATTTTGACATTAAAGATAAAAATTACCTATGGTTTAACTGTAAGGAACTGACCAGGAAATTTTTAGGAAAGCACGAAAATAGAACAAAACACTAAGAAATCACACATTTTTTTCATAACCTCATAGTCAGAGAGGGTGTATTTTAGGCCAGAGCTCAGGACAAGCTTAAGGCTCATTGTTTCTACTTCCTTAGTTGTCCATGCTGCATTTCTGTGGCCCATCTATGATTCTGGCCACAGCTGTGGGGATCAGTCCTCATGATGATGGTCAGTCCCCACTGTGACGGACAGTCAACACTTGGGTGGTCAGTCCCCACTATGATGGTCAGTCTCCACTGTAGTGGACAGTTCCCACTATGATAGTCCCCACTATGATGGTTGGTCTCCACTGTGATGGTCAGGCCCCACTGCAATGGTCAGTCTCCACTATGATGGTCAGCCTCCACTGTGGTGATCAGTCTCCACTGTGGTGGTCAGTCCCCATTATCATGGTCAGTCCCTACTGTGGTGGTCAGTCCCCACTATGATAGTCAGTCTCCACTGTAGTGGACAGTTCCCACTATGATAGTCCCCACTATGATGGTCAGTCTCCACTGTGATGGTCAGGCCCCACTGT